>CABEGB010001306.1:185552-236134 GCA_901521435.1 Crematogaster levior
TTCTGAAGATAATTCTAATGAAAAAATACGATTCGATCAATAACTAATAAGATATTGAATCTCGACGACTCACTATATACGTCAAATTTTTCTAAGTATTTTATTAATTATTGATCGAATCATATTTTTTCATTAGAATTATCTTCAGAACTTTTCATGTACTGTCTAAAAATCTAATCGGAACTATTGGAACTCTTAAAAATAATTTTCATCGACACTTTAAGAAATTCACTGTAGTGAGTCTTTAAAGTTCAATATCTTACGAATTATTAATCGAATTGTATTTTTTCATTGGAATTATCTTCATATCTTCCAAAGTACTTTCTAAAAAGCTGGTCAGAACTATTGGAACTCTTAAAAATAATTTTTATCGATACTTTATAAAATTTTGAAAAGTATCGAAAATGTTTTTAAGAGTTCCAATAGTTCTGACCAGCTTTTTAGAAAGTACTTTGGAAGATATGAAGATAATTCCAATGAAAAAATACAATTCGATTAATAATTCGTAAGATATTGAACTTTAAAGACTCACTACAGTGAATTTCTTAAAGTGTCGATGAAAATTATTTTTAAGAGTTCCAATAGTTCCGATCAGCTTTTTAGACAGTACATGGAAAGTTCTGAAGATAATTCTAATGAAAAAATATGATTCGATCAATAATTAATAAAATACTTAGAAAAATTTGACGTATATAGTGAGTCTTCGAGATTCAATATCTTATTAGTTATTGATCGAATCGTATTTTTTCATTAGAATTATCTTCAGAACTTTTCATGTACTGTCTAAAAAGCTGATCAGAACTATCGGAACTCTTAAAAATAATTTTCATCGACAGTTTTTAAAAATTTGACATTTTGAATTTTTAAAGTTCAATATCTTATTAGTTATTGATCGGATCGCATTTTTTCATTAGAATTATTTTCAGAACTCTCCATGTACTATCTAAAAAGCTGATCGGAACTATTGGAACTCTTAAAAATAATTGTCATCGACACTTTAAGAAATTCACTGTAGTGAGTCTTTAAAGTTCAATATCTTACGAATTATTAACCGAGTTGTATTTTTTCGTTAGAATTATCTTCATATCTTCCAAAGTACTTTCTAAAAAGCTGGTCAGAACTATTGGAACTCTTAAAAACATTTTCGATACTTTTCAAAATTTTATAAAGTATCGATAAAAATTATTTTTAAGAGTTCCAATAGTTCTGACCAGCTTTTTAGAAAGTACTTTGGAAGATATGAAGATAATTCCAATGAAAAAATACAATTCGATTAATAATTCGTAAGATATTGAACTTTAAAGACTCACTACAGTGAATTTCTTAAAGTGTCGATGAAAATTATTTTTAAGAGTTCCAATAGTTCCGATTAGATTTTTAGACAGTACATGAAAAGTTCTGAAGATAATTCTAATGAAAAAATATGATTCATCAATAATTAATAAAATACTTAGAAAAATTTGACGTATATAGTGAGTCGTCGAGATTCAATATCTTATTAGTTATTGATCGAATCGTATTTTTTCATTAGAATTATCTTCAGAACTTTTCATGTACTGTCTAAAAAGCTGATCAGAACTATCGGAACTCTTAAAAATAATTTTCATCGACAGTTTTTAAAAATTTGACATTTTGAATTTTTAAAGTTCAATATCTTATTAGTTATTGATCGGATCGCATTTTTTCATTAGAATTATTTTCAGAACTCTCCACGTACTATCTAATACGCCAGTCAGAACTGCTGGAACTTTTAAAAACAATTTTTGATTTTTAGGACAACTATATCTTTTTTAAAGTTAAATTTTTCAAATGTTCTTGGACAAATCATAAAAAAAATAATAGGGAACTCCTAAGAATGAACAGATATATTATAATTAATCGCCAGAACTAATCGGTCGAAAAAAATTTTTTTTTAAATTACTTTTTTAATTTTTATTTTTTTAATCCAATATTAAAAATGTTTTTTACTTATAGGGAACTCTAGAGGGCTTTAAAAGAAAGCATATAAGCTGGTCAGAACTATTCGATCTTGAAATCGGGTGTGAAGTTAGCACCCCATTTTTCAATCGCAACTATGGGGGTGTTAATCGCCGGAACTCTTTTTAAAAATAGTAAAGAACTCTTGTACTCTTCAAAAAGAAGCTGGAACTCTAATCAGAACTATGAAATTTGAATGTTGGGGTGCTAACTTCACACCCTTCCTTATTTTCTTTTAAAATTCTGAGTTGCACACTGAGAAGGACACAAATTATCAATAACAGAAAGATCATCAACTTAAGTGCTTACGTAAATAAAATTATTATCTTTGTTGTACATATAGATACAGCTATCACTGACTAACTGTCTAAGACCTAAGTTTAATAATTCTTTACGAAGTCGTTTATACCAAACGCTCAGATTGTGGCAATCCGTAAATACTTTTCTGTAATCTACATACTTTATTAGGACTAATCATTTTTTCCAATCCCAGAAGTGCTTCCATGTATGTGCACGGTTCCATCAATAGATCCATAGAGATAAGCTGTCTTTATGTCAAAAAAAACGTACACGCATGTTTTGTTTAACTGCAATACTCAATAACGTTTTTCATGCTTCGATGCTGACCACAGAATAATATGATTCTTCATAATTTCTATACTTAACTTGGTTAAACCCCGTGACAACTAATCGCACTTTAAATCTTTTTATTTTCTTTTCGGGATCCCTTTTAATAGTATAAATCCATTTACTTTTTACGATTTTTACATTTGTTGGCTTGTCAACATTTTCCCATACTTTATGAGAATGTAGCGATTTAAGTTCTTTCTTTATTTAGCTTTATGCCAATTTAACTAATCTTTACTTTCTTTTGCTTCTTTAATATTATTGGGGATTACCTCATCATTAGTTTTGTTGGCTTCAGAATCATTTACATTACGTACGGGAACACTATCAGTATTCATACCAGCAATTCGCTTTGACCTGCAAACACCTTGTTCCAATAATTTAGCTTCGCAGTCTCTCTGCTCTTCCTGTGAACAAATTTGCATTACAGCTTTTATTGTCCCTTTCGGTCTACCCCTTCGATTTTTATCTACAGTAATGTTTTAAAACAGATCATTTTCATTATTAGTTATATCTGATTCGCTATCGGATCCCTATCTACATCAACTTCGAGTATTTCATCTTTGTTTTCTAGTGGTGTATCGACTAACTCATCATTCGTTTTTTTAAATAGTGATTCGAAATTAAAGACTTTAAGCTTCTCCTTAGACAATTCCTTAGAATTAAGATCAGAACCAATAGTGTTCTCATGGACTGTGCGTTCTTTTATTACTCTTTGATTTTTGATATCGTAGATGCCAGGGTCTGTAGATGACGGAAGGGGGAAAGGAAGGTCTTCGCATGAGCGCTATTTTGAGGCTACGAAGTATGTGTGTATGTATGTATGTATATATTGATACATTGACAAAAAAATTTAGGTTAAACATCTGGAAGATAGCGGCCCCGCCATTTTGGAGCCAAATGTCTAAATAAGAATAGGAAGACCTTTTTTTCCCCCTTCCATCGTTCCATCTACAGACCTTGATAGATACGGTGTCCGCTACGACTCCTAGCATAGTCTACCATTATCCCAATTTTGCCTCTAGGTTCTAATTAATCCCGTTGTTGTTTAGGTACATAGAAAAATGCAACACAACCAAATACTCTTAAATGTCCTAATGACGACTTATGACCAAAAAATAATTCGAATGGAGTATTCGTTTTCTCTTTTCTAGGTGTTAAGTTTGAGACATGATAAGCAGTTGCTATATCGCTTCCGCCCAAAATTCGGAAGGTAATTTACTATCATTAAGCATGGTAGCTCTGTCTAATGTACGCGATTCGCCCTTTCTACTTTTCCATTGCATTGTGGATTAAATGGCACGGTTTTTTGATACCTGATACCTAACTCATTTAAATGCTTACGAAAATTTTCATTAACAAACTTTCGGCCATTATCGGTTCTAATGTTTTTGATCTTAGTTTCCAACCTGTTTTCGAATTTTTTCTGAAATTCAATAAAGTAATCTAACGATTCGCTTTTACGTTTGAGAAAGTAAACAAAGTACATGCCCTTTAATCATCCACTATCACCATCATATACCTGGAACCTTTAATCGAATCAGTTGGCATAGGCCACATAAATCAACATAAACCAGTTTTAATGGATTATTAGTAACTTCATACTCTATTATTTTATGAGGTTTTTGCATTAACTTTGATACACTACAAGATTCGCATTTAATTTCTCCTTTGCAAATTTTACCGGCATTTTCAACAAGAGATTCTTTAATTAACTTGTTGATATATTTAGGATTCAAATGAGCCAAGCGTTTGTGCCACAACATCGCATTACTTATGTTTCTCTTATTTTCTATGCTCACAAAACAAGTATCAGCTGCAATTTTCTCTATAATATATTTAGGACCATTTTCAATTTCTTTTTACCTACAAACTCTCTATAATATATTTAGGACCATTTTCAATTTCTTTTTACCTACAAATATTTTATTGTTAGATCAATCGTAGATCAATGATAAATCGTTTCCATAACATTACTTTAAAACCCATTTCGTCTAATTTTTGTGTGGAAAACAAGTTATTTCTTAGTTCAGGTAAAATAGAATATCTTTCAGATATACATTATCACTGTATTTATCAATTTCAAATTTGTTATTAATTGAGCCGATTTATTCTAATTTTGTCACGCTTCCCTTACCCTCCAGAAGAACATCACCGCTTATATGATTAATATCATTAATAAACAATTAATATATTCGTGACCGCGTATTACTAAATAGTAAGAATTGAAACTTTGATTCGCCTTTTTACGGTCGCGCCAAGATCTTTTTGGCCAATCAATGATCTACGCTATCGCAGTACACAATTAAACATAAGTTGCGCGTCGACACTGTCGCCCTTTAAACGCAACCACAATCACCAACTTAAAATCAATTTGATTTCAAGTGTTGGTGTTAATAATACCCCCCATCCCCTACATATAAATAATTTATTGCGAAAAATATTACCTCAGCCAGGATTCGAACCTGGAACTCCCCCATTCCGTGCGGGTGTCATACCAATTCGACTAAATCTCTTAATATCATTAATTGCATATTTCTCTTTAATCATGTGACTACTGCAACCACTATCAAGTACCCAGCTTACTTTACTACTATTGCTTATACAATCTTTATTGTATGCTTTGAACGCATAGTCATCAGTGGCTTCATTGGCTTTTTTGCTCCGATCGTTGCGTCCATCCTGATGATTTTGTGTACGACCTTGCTGTTGTGTGTCGCTACGCTGGTTTCCACGTTGCCGGTCTTGTTGTCGGTCTTTCTTCTTGTCATCGTTGTCACTGGATTTTCGATGCCAGCACGTTTTGCTAGATGCCCAGGCCGGATAAAGTTCCGAATACGTCGGACCTCCGATTTTTTTGAAACTATGTATGCTTATGTATTTTGACGCGCTGATTACAGATATGATAGTGAAAATTGGCGCAAATTTGATTTTCATGGTGAAAACCGTGAAAAACACAACAATCATAGTTTTTTCATGTTTATCTTGAGAAATATTGAAAATTTTGAAAAATGTTTTATCGTTAGATAAAAGTTGTAGATCTCATTAAAAATATACATATTTTATGTTCTATCCATTTTTCTTCTACAAATAATAGTTTTTGAGAAAATTAGCGATGAAGTTAAGAAAAACGGATGGAGAGTAAACCAATATGACCGACAAGTACACTTAATCGACATAGTTATTTCATCAACAAATTACTTTATCGACAGTATATTAACTTCGGTTTGTCTTGTCCACAAAGCACATGTATGGGTTCTGTTCGCCTGTGGGGGGGGGGGGGGGGGGGGGGGGGCTCCATTGCCAAAAAACTAGATAGTCCAAGAGCTATCAACGGATTTGTTACACCATAAAGAATACGGCTAGAACTTCTATAATCAGTCCCTTATAACATAATAATAACAAAATTGGGAGTCTGGTAACCCTTCGGGGGTGGCTTTAGTGCCCCTAGATTTTTTAAGGGAGTAAAAAGAAATAAAAATTACATCATTATGATCAGTCTGGTTCTGTGGGATATCGAAGTTAATGATGTTTTGAATGAATAAAAAAATTGCCAGACCGATGGGTGGGTGCCAGAGGAGGTCAAATGAAGTTGATGGATGAACATCACCGAGACTAGTGAACGCTTGTTGGTACTTTGCCGATTTTCTCAATAATTTTAAAGACCTTTTTTTAAGAGTTTTAATAACTGCTTTGCGTTTCTTGTACTGTTGCAGTTCGAGTGTTAAATACTTTATATAGCTTAACTTTAATGAATATTACGGTACTGGATGTTTGTCGTTTTTTAAAAATTTATTTATTTCTATATTTTTTATTTTTATATTTAATTTTTATATTTAATTTTATTTTTTATTTTTTATTTATTTCACATATTCAACAAAACTTTCAAAGCCAAAGGAGTCAATAAGAAATTTAATAAAAAATACACAAATTATGATGCTACCAATCTATTACCGTGCAAATCCACATTTGTTGCGAGCCCTGTACATTACAATCTGGAAAAATGCTCATTTGAAAAACCCTAGTTCCTTACTTCCGGGAGACTGTGGATGGACGGAAATTGATGGAGAAAACTATAACTTTGGTTGGTTTGAAAGGGATCAACTGCCACCGTTGGTCAGCGATACCATTATCATTGATCTTCAAACAATGAAAATATCGCAGGTGAAGAAGTTGCAGAGAGTGAAGAAGATGAAGAAGTTTTAGAGAAAGATGAGCCGGAATATAGATCTTAAAATTTTTTAATTGGAAATATTTTATTTGATTTGATGTACTAAAAATTTCCATTTTTTTTTAAAGATTGTCATGATATTGTCATGTATTTTTATACCAGCCTGTTTCTATACTCCTCCATGTAATTTATTGTTAATGTAAAATACTTTTTCAAAATTAATAAGTGAAAATATTATTACGAACAATTAAATGATTTACTGTATTCTACTTTGGATCTGATGGTCTCCCTCGCACTCACGCGCGCGCGTAAGACTGTCTCACTTGCACTCAGGAGGAAGTTTTTTGGATTTGGCGGGGTGTTTCCACCGGAATTTCAGTCTGGCATCGGGGAGATAACTTTGTGTGGATATATTTTATAATAATCATTCAGACCCAACCTGATTATTTTAGTGTAAATAATTTACTTTTTTGCTCCACTTTGACCCCCTCTGGCATCCATTTTTCACCCACCTATCGGTCTGACAATTTTCTTATTCATTCAAAACATCATTAACTTTGATATCCCAAAGAGTCAGACTGATTATAATGATGTAACTTTTATTTTTTTTCACTCTCTTAAAAAATCTAGGGGAATTAAAGCCACCCCCAGAGGGTTGCCAGACTCCCGATTTTGTTATTATTACGTTACAAGGGACTGATTATAGAAGTTCTAGCCGTATTTTCTATGGTGTAACGAAATCCGTTGCTAGCTCTTGGACTAATAAGAACATTTCGTATCAGTGCGATAGAAATATACAGTCAAAAGAATAAAATCCGGTGACGGGGTTAAAAGATAAATAATAAATAATAAATATACATAAAAGTTAACTTATCTGGGGTAAAGATATATAACATTGTGGTATAGTCAAATTAATGTGTTGGTCAAACGTTAAAATACTAAGTACCATATTTAAAGAAAACAAAATAAATAAAATAATAAATAAAATAATAAAATAATAATAAATAATAAATAAAATAATAAATACATAATCAAGAAACACGGCAGTGTTTTGCACCTAGTATGCGCGAAGCGACGCGAAGTGACGACACGGGCGCTATATTTACGCCACACGACTAGTTCAGCACAGCCAAGATTTATGGGCTATAATAATGCGTTTCTGGATAGTCTTAATCGATTCCTTGGGTGTCTTTTATATAATAAAACTGTCTTTTTCTCTACTAGATATATAACATAAAAAGAGATACTCGGGCATACTAGGTGAGTGCGTGAATAATAATAGCGAGAACCGCACATCAAATGCGATTAAATTTTTTAAAAATACTTAATAAATTTTATAAGTTATTAAGAGTTATGTAAGTTATATATGTTATATACATATATTTATATATATAAACTTACATAACTCTTAATAACTTATAAAATTTATTAAGTATTTAAAAACTAAACTAATCGTTCGGCGTAAATATAGCGCCCGTGTTGTCACTTCGCGTAGCTTCGCGCGTACACTTGGCGTAAAACTCTGCCGTGTTTCTTGATGAGCCAGCTTCGGACAGTAGACGAAGACAGCCACATAATGTTCTCTCTGTTACTCTCGTATTCTATTTCTCTGTTTGGGCCAAGCTATCCGGCTCGACGATTTAAAATCGAAATTGTCGAATTGATTTGAATCGATCACTCGCAATATTTACATATAAATATGTTTGCTATATTAAAGTAAATACAAATATTTTTAACCGGAATATAGAATTGATATAAGAAAAATTTTCATTTAAAAACGACGTATATATTACTCCTGTTTAATATACTGTTCAGCAATAAAGTTATTAAAAGAAATATTAATAATAAATTAAAATTTAAAGAATAAACATTAAATAAAAATTGATTAATTTTTTAAACTTTTGTAAATTTCACACAATGTCTTGTTTCACACAGTCTTTTTGGGATGCGAGCCTATTTCATATACTGTAGCACGCAGTTCTGATTGCAGTCTGACATAACTGCCCAAATCTATGGTCAAATTGGGAAGAATACTGTGAAGTGTGAATAATGACTCAACATTATTTATACTTTTGGGAGTACATTCGTAACTCGACACACTGTATATGTATAAAATGTTTATTCAATTTAAAAAATTATTAATATTAATTTGTCTACATAGAAATTAATCATGATAATACCAACATGTCATTGACGAACATTCTTCTCATCTTCAAATATCGCTTTTCATTTGCTACTACCTGCGAGCATAAAGTAACGTGTTTAATTTTTCTACAATCGCAGTTATCTTTTATTTTAAAAATATTACTGTTTTTGTGATTTTATTCATTTTAATATGATTAATTTATGATTCAATTATTTCCGTAAAAGAGAGAAATAAATAAACATGTTGACATATTTTTCTGATCCTGAAGGAATTTTTTTTGCATTTTTTTACAATTAAGTTACATACAAGTGCATTACATGATATTTATATTGCACGTATCATTTCTCAATTCGTACAATAAATATTAGAGAGAGAGTACAATAAATATTATTTAAACATATACAAAACATAAATGAACTATTCACATGGAGATTATAATATCTTATAAATCTTATTAACCGTTTAAACTAAAAAAAAATGATAGTTATAATGACTGAATAAAATGTATAAACCATCAGCCGGCCGGGCGAGCGGGGCGGCCGCCCCGGGCACTGTGTGCGGCCGGGCGCCGCAAGAAGCAGTACTGTGTATGTGCGCCGCGTCAGTATTAAGGGGGGGGCCTGGTTTAGAAGGTAAAAAAAACCGTTTTTTTTTATTTCATAAATCGATAGATAAACTATTCAAGAATATGTTCCCAAAGTTATACGGGCTAATTCGACGTCTTTTCGAAGATACGGGCCTGAGAGTGACACTCGTGCACGGCAATCACCGGGCGACGGCGCGCGGCAGCGGGAGCCTTCTCGGCGCTTCGTTCCTTTGCTCGAAAATCTGACCTGAAAAGGGTCGGGCGAGTTTTCAAAACAAAACATCGAGTTCGTAGTTGTGTCGGGCTGTACTATAGGACGCTATACGTGTTTACAAGTATATGTGAGAGGTATACGTTTTCCAGGTTTGTTCGCGTCGCTTGCTCCAACATGCTCCTACTCGCTCCAATGCGCTCCAAACTATAGTATTACGTTACGTATACTATAGATTGGAGCATATTGGAGTGAGTAGGAGCATATTGGGGTATTGCGACGCGAACAAACCCCGTATTTCTGCTTCTCGCTTCTCGTCCAACGACCAGTTTTTCTGTGATTCTTCGCGCGTGCACATTGTGAAAGCATCATGTCGAGCTATCCGAAAGGCGAAAAATCGAGCAATTTTCGACCTGCAAAATCGCGTAAACGAAAATTTCACGGAAATCGATTCACCGACAAAGAAAGTGATGACGAGATGAATACAAGCAGTTCGGCAAAAAAATTGTCTACTGTGGACAGCACGAGCGTAATTCTGAATCCACTTCATTGCTATAGAATTATAGAGTTTTTGACGGTTTTTGGTGCACTTACAGAAATTATATTATGTAGATCGTGTAAACAAAACATAAAGTTTGAAGAAACCGGGCATCGTGGTTTGGGATTCAAAATTGTAGTGTCGTGTATGTGCGGAAAAAGAGTAATAAATTCCGGGCCACTTATAAACACTGGGTACGAAATAAATAGACGAATAGTATTTGTAATGAGGCTACTTGGTATTGCTCGAGAAGGCATAAATACATTTTGTAGCCTAATGGACCTGTGTAACGGAATAGCGAAGTCTACTTATAATGGAATAGTAGAGCACATTTACACAGCGTCGGTATCAATGTTCGATGAAATGCGGAAAAAAGCCATCGCAGAGGAGCGGAAGAAGAATGCAAAAGAAGGAAGAACCGAAACGCATTTGAAAGTTTCCGGTGATGGGTCGTGGAAGAAACGGGGTTTCACGTCTTTGTATGGCGTTACAACGCTCATTGCATATTATAGCGGCAAAGTAATCGACTTTGTAGTAAAGAGTTCTTATTGTAATGCATGTGCTTTACAGAAGTCAAAATTAGACGATGAAGAATTTGAAATATGGTTCGAAAATCACCAAGAAACGTGCACTTCCAATCACGAGGATTCATCTGGCAAAATGGAAGTGGATTCTGTTATGGAAATGTTCCTGAGATCTGAGGAAAAGTATGGTGTCAGATATACAAATTACATTGGCGATGGCGACTCGAAAACATTTGCAGGAATTTTGAAAACAGAGCCTTACGGCAAAGAGTGCCCTGTGATAAAAAGTGAATGTGTGGGTCATGTGCAAAAACGGATGGGCACACGGCTCCGTAATATCAGAAAAAAGAAAGAGAAACTTGGCGGTAAAAATCGGTTGACGGAAGCTTTAATTAAAAAACTTACCATTTATTATGGCTTGGCGATCAGAAGGAATGTCGACTCAGTTCAAGGCATGAAAAGTGCAATAATTTCAACACTCGATCATTATTGCTCTACGGACAAATCGCCGAGGCATGATAATTGTCCTTTGGGTGCCGATAGCTGGTGCGAATGGCGCAAAGCTGAAGCAATGAATCGATTACATTCCTATAAACATCCCGCACGAGCAATTGATGAAGGAGTTGAAGAGCACATTCGCCCAATTTACGAAGATTTGTCAAACGATGATTTATTAACACGATGTTTAGGGGGACACACCCAAAACTCGAATGAATCTTTCAATTCAACGGTGTGGCGAATGGTTCCGAAACACTTGAATTCCGGAAGAAAAATAATCGAAATCGCAACAAACTTGGCTGCAGGTATTTTTAATGAAGGTTATTCGGCAATTCTAATAACTATGCAGATGTTAAATATGAATATCGGCCAACAATGTAAAATGTTTGCCGACAACTCCGACGCGCAACGGATCGCGAGGGCAGAAGAATGTCAAGAGAAAAGCAGCAAAGAAGCTCGGACAGCTCGCAGATTC
This sequence comes from Crematogaster levior, assembly GCA_901521435.1. NCBI lineage: Eukaryota > Metazoa > Arthropoda > Insecta > Hymenoptera > Formicidae > Crematogaster > Crematogaster levior. The sequence goes on from CABEGB010001306.1 coordinate 197,306, forward strand.
GAACAAATCAAAAATAATGAGTTCTACGAGCAAGAAGAAGGAACGCTTTATGGAGCTGGAATAGCTGATTAGATTTTAACAAATGTAAGTATCGAAAAAATAGGACTTTTTCTTACTCAAAACTTTGACACGCATTTTCTCGAAATTTCATTTTTGCGATTTTACACAATTGGCGGGAAAGATTGCCGGAAAACTATAAGAGCAATCAAAATAAACCAAAGTGTATTCTTTTCACAATAGATTTATCTTGAACTTAAACTAAAAACGTTTGCAAAAAAAATTTTTTTAACGATTTTTAGAGCGCGTCCAATTTAATTGTATGTACCGTAAAAATGCCCATTTTTCTTTCAAAGCGAATAAAATGTTTATTTTTCGAATTTTTTAATACTTTTCTTAGTTCAAATAGAAGAAAAATATATCACAATTACAAATCATTTTGATTTTTTCATTTCAGATGAAAAATACGAGCTACATCGTTCCCGCCAATCAGCATCAGCAGTGGCAAGGCACTTGACTCTTTAATCTGGGACACCGCCATTTTGTAACTTTTTTAACCAAAAAAAATTTTTTCATACATTTCAAATATATATTTAAATAATCCGAAAATATAACGGAGCCTAATTATTTCTTTCACTCTAAAAAAAAAATGATCAAAATACTGCTTTTTTGACCTTCTAAATCAGGCCCTCCCCTTAATAATAATTTATCTCAATATTTTGTTATTCACTATTACAAATTGAATAAATAATTTATTATGTATACATATATACATACTGTTTATATACATATATACATTTAAAAATTTTGACACTTTACTCGATGGTGCCCCCTTTGCTAGACTGGCGTGGTACACATACACAGTACTGCTTTTTGCGGCGCCCGGCCGCTAGCACGCGCGTGGAGTGGAGAAAACGGCACCGTCAAAATGGGGAGGGGGGCGCCATTTTAAGTCTTTGCCCCAGCCATCATAAATCCTCAAACCGGCTCTGTAAACCATGTTATAAAACTAATTAGTCTGAGATTTCCCGATGTTCTTATACAGGGTGGACCATTTTAATCTATAATGGAAAATATGTCGGAATGTTGGTGAGATACAAGAAAATGTTTTAGACAAAAGTTTTGTGACTTCGAGGGGGACATAAGATGGTGTCATTGGTTTGACCTTGAAGAATTATTTGAAAGTCACATGAAAGTCACCTCAATTTTTTTAAATGGCATCCTCTATTTTTTATTGCATATTCTTGTAGCTTATCTCGAGACCTTTCCAAAACACTATAAATAAATGTTTTTTCGTTAAATATTTTCCGAGTTATAAGGCTTGAAATAATTTTTTAATTTTACATAAACTATAAAATATCTCGTAAAATATTCACTTTTCGATGATCTTACCTCAATACTTTTATGCACAGAATAATGAGAGAAATCAATTGGTGTAAAGAAAACACATAGTTGTTTTTAAGAAAAAATGTGCAATTTGTAATTAACAATTACATATATTTTCTTAAAAACAACTATGTGTTTTCTTTACACCAATTGATTCCTCTCATTATTCTGTGCATAAAAGTATTGAGGTAAGGTCATCGAAAAGTGAATATTTTACGAGATATTTTATAGTTTATGTAAAATTAAGAAATTATTTCAAGCCTTATAACTCGGAAAATATTTAACGAAAAAACATTTATTTATAGTGTTTTGGAAAGGTCTCGAGATAAGCTACAAGAATATGCAATAAAAAATAGGGAATGCTATTTAAAAAAATTGAGGTGACTTTCATGTGACTTTCAAATAATTCTTCAAAGTCAAACCAATGACACCATCTTATGTTTCCCTCGAAGTCACAAAACTTTTGTCTAAAACATTTTCTTGTATCTCACCAACATTCCGACATATTTTCCATTATAGATTAAAATGGTCCACCCTGTATATATTTATCACTTCTTACAAAAATACAGATCACAAAGCAACTAAAACTGAATAGACAACGTTACGAATAGGTTGAATTTGATTACGTCTCTTAGAGGCGATTAAAAATTCCATACAGAAACAATTTCTGAGAAATCTTTGACAACTACAAATCTGTTTTCCACCTTCCTTATAACTTGAAATGATTTTTCTCATAACTTTAATATCTCATAACTTTTCAAGCGTCTGAAGGAATATGTAATATATACATTTCTATTACTATCACTATTACACACTTAATTATAATTTAATATTAATATGTATTGTTCATTAAAATATGTATTTCTTATAATTAATACTATGTACTTATTAATTACATTTGCTTATGTAATAGATATAGGTATATGTACATATAATTAAAATAAAACTTATCAAAAAAATTAAAAATAAATTAGTAAATTGCAAGAGTATGTAATAATTAATATACCTCATCCTAATAATAAATAAAAATAAAATATTATATATTGTATATATTGTATTAATTGTATTATATATTATTGTATTATATATTGACGTACAGTATTCATATAGCTGAGAATCATATAGCTTGTGTTATGATCAGGAATTCGGTTATATCCTTTGTTTACATTAGAAGGATATACTTCTAAATTAAGACTTTTGAAGAACAAATAAGTCAGTTTCGTTGCTGTATTGAATCGAAATGGATCGCGAACAGTTGCGTTCTCACGGTAAAGAGATTATTAAGTTACACGTTCAAGGATACAATACAAAGGAAGAGGAAATTGTAAAGAAGCTCGGTGTAAAAAAAAGCACAGTTTCTCACGCAATACGTGAAACCTTATGTATTATACACGGAACTCTAGAAAAGGAAGAAAACTACACAAATATATTTGTGCAAAATCCTCAAATGAAATGTCTATATCCTTTTTTCTTTGAATACCTCCCATAGCGCGACGTTATAACGTTATAACGTCGCGCTATGGGAGGTACTCAGAGAAAAAAGTGATATAGACATTTCACTTGAGGATTTTGCAGAAATTAGACAGAGGTAAATATGTAATGGAACACTCTAGAACGAATAATGCTCTATGTTTCTTGAGTGCTCTATATTCACAGTGGTTTGCCGTTGTCTTTCCAAGAGGTGGCGATCGAATAAAAACCGACGATCTTGGTCGAATTTGAACTCGGGTCTTCGGCTCGTTAAGACAACGCACATTACTCTGAGCTATGACCGTCACACTGTATATTACTATCTTATCATATATACATGAGTATACATATATGTATTTAAGGCTCCTGTTAACTCATTACAGTCGTTTAGAATTGATAACGTCAGTGAGGAAATATATCATGAAAATTCTTACAACGTTATAGCATTAAAATAAAAATATTTTTTAATAGCGTTTGTAATCGATAAAATAGGCTCGTAAAATATCGAAATTCTCCTTTTGTTTGGGTCAACAAATAATGTTCGTCAAATTAAGCAACTTAATTTGATGAGAAACAAATTAACGAAAACAAATTGTTTGACGGCTATTGAATCAAAATAAATGTTTTCTTTCACATATTAAATTATAATAAAATGAGAGTCTACGGTATATTTTTTTAACACTGCGACAACTATTTTAAATAAATGAACACTCTAGAACGAAAAATGCTGTATGTTTCTTAAGAATAATTCAGCTTTTTGACATCTCAAGAAGTATACATATATACATTTTTAAACATATGTAAATGTATATGTATATACATAATTTGTATCGAACATGGAGTGAGATTCTTGTTTCTACTGTATTCCGTTGAGTCAACACGGACTTGGCAATCCACTCAACAGGAGTCTTAATGAAATTAATTGTTAGAACAATTTTATTGTTATCACAATTAATAACAAATAAATCTTTGTGCTATACTAGAATTATTATTAAAGCATAAAAGATATTATCTATTAATAATTGTACACACGATAAAACACCAATCACAATTTATATGAAAGAGTATGCATGTGAGGTTGTCGGCGCGTTAAAACGGATGTGATAGAATGGCTGATAATATACATATTATAATAAATAGAACCTCTCGCATTCAAGTAGAACAGTTTATAGAGAAGTCTTGTACTGTTTTGCGATTTGGCAATGAAATAATTAAGAATTAATTACAAACCTGCGAATCAGTATCATCTATGGTATTCAATAGCAAGATATTGTAGCAAGATATTGTTATCATTTCCTAACGGTTGCTTCCTTCTTATGCATTGCCACGCGCGTACAACACGTAACGTAGACCTCTTTTTCTCATATGACAATTTGAATTTACACATATCATTTAATAAAGTTCTCAATAGCTATCGCAAAATAAAAATTATTCAGTTTCATCTATTCTGAGTTCACGCAAGTTACGCCTATTATTAATCTTTATGTTAAAATAACTCATGCACACTATTATTTTTGTAACTAATATGTATTATTAAAAGACGATTAATACTTTATTAACTATAGTCACTGACACGAAATAAAAAGTAACACACTGTTAAATAATATTCCGTATTTTCACAGACATGGACTACTGCACGAAACACCTGAGCAACGCCAACGAATAAACGAGATATTTAAAGCATGTAAACGTTCTCTCATACAGACTGAGGACAGAGACAGGTAATTTATATACTTTTTTTTTATATTGGATCAGCTCAAATGGATCTGAGAATTGAGTATTAACTTTCCAACACAAGAATAATTTATTATATTACGAAAAACGTGGTCATTTATCAAATGCCATTTGTTAACATGTCAACTTTTATTATTATTTATAAAATAACCAATTATAAAACATTTTTTAGTTACTTACATCTCATAACATAATCATTAAAAAATTACAAAAATTACAAAAATTACAAAAATTACAAAATTAAATATACTTAAATAATATTTTAATTAAAAACATATTATAAACTCTTTCTTTAATTTACTATTTGTTATTAAAAATGTTCTTTTGTTTAAAATAAGTCCATATATTTTGTAATTTTACTTATATTTTCATCATTGACATACACTTATATTTTCATCATTGACATACATTTGCGCTTTAATTCTTGTTTCCAATGTATAACAATTTGCTGCATTACTCTATTCACACACGCGCTCTATTCACATATGCACGCACACACACACAAAAATAATTTTTCTAATCAAAATCATTATATCATGATTAATATCTTATTTCATTGTGTGGTTAACTGTTGAACTAAAGATTAATCGATTTTCTTCTTAGATAATAATATAAAATCGTGCTGATACACTCAGATCTTTAATTAAATTCTTATTAATTATTGAAGAAATTGCAAGCTGTAGAAAATTTTTTTATTTAGTTTAATCGTAATTGTTGTTATTCAGTTTAATTTGTTTTTACATACTTACTAGCGGTGGTATACTTTTATGATATCCAACATTTCAGCTGATATTTGTATATTGAATTATACGATAATAATGTATTTCATTTTTACATTAAATTTTAAAGAAATTATTTTTATTTGGAGCAAATATATAAAGCATAAAAAATTACAAACATAAGTACTCAATTATTGATAATATATTGGTTACTTGAAATCTAAAAATGACAGTTTGGCTCTAGTAACTAGATAGTATTATATATTTGAAATAATAAATATTCTATAGCTTTTTCCATTTTTTAAATTTTAACATATATATAAATACCTCCAACGGAGACTTCAACAGCCCTCCCCAGAACTGGAGTGGATCCATCAGATAGTGTGACAGAACAAACTGACACTGAGGAAGAAATTATTACTCAAGATGAACGAGAAATGTCTAAACGGAGAAGACTAGACACAGACTAGTGACGAGTAATGATAGTACCAGCTACACTGTAGATGGATATATTCTGTTTATTTCCAAATTTTGCTTTTTTACTTGCTACAATATGAAATTATCATGTTTAATATTTTCCAGCTGTCATCGCAGTTATGTCTTGTTTAAAGCATTACTTTTTTGTGGTTTTACTTATTCTCATATTATTTATTTGCGATTCAATTATTTCCGTTAAAGAAAATACTAAACATGTTGTGTTTTTTGAACAAAATTTTTATTTGTATTTCAATATATGTATTTGTATTTCCATTTGTATTTCAAAATTAAATTACCATAAACGCATTACGATATTTTGCACGGTATTATATTTCCCAATTTGTGAGTATAAATACTAGAGATATCATTTAAACATGCAAGTCGTAAACTGATAGATTATAAGCGAAAATATTATCATCTTATAAATCTCATCGACTATTTGAAACGGATGATAGTTAATGACTGACTAAGGCTGCAGTTTACTTGACTTTATAGATACTTCGGAGCGTTATTTTCTGCTTCTTTCTTCATTAAAAAAGAGAAGTAAATGTTTCGAAATATTTGCAGCGTTAAGTAAACCGCAGCTTGATGTATGTAATTAAAACATTTCCTAGAGCTAATTACTCTGATATATATTTTCTAATTATTTTCTAATTCATTTATTTCACAGGTCATTGTATTAATAAGAAAGAAAGGATGTTAAACTGGACATTTTGCTACGCTAATTTCTTTGGATGAATGAACTGGAATTCAAATAAATTTGGACTGAAAAAATTTAAGCGCCAAGTATCTTTCTATATTTAACGTAATTAATAATTAAAATATATAATCATACGAACTCAAAAGGCCAATGTATATACAAAAAACGAGCAACATGGATGACACAAAAAAATAAAGTATATTTAATCTATCATTGTAACGAACTCAATTTACAATAACAAATACGAAAAATCAAACGTTTCGACCTCACGGGGTCTTCCTCAGCGATAAAAACAATAAGACAATGAGATGTACGCGTCGTTTACATATTGAGTGGTAATTTGTCGATCATTCAAGTAAGCTCTAGAAAGTTCGCACGCATGTACTTAGTACGTTCCGATACAAATTTTTACGAAATTCTCCGTCACAAAAACAATCATATAAGTATTATGGTCAAGCAGTAAAATAAAAAATAAAAGTATAAAGAATATGAACAATATAAAAAACATGAAACGAAGGTGACAATTATTCATCGTTAGGTGGCGAGAATACATTGGTCCAGCACTAAAAGATGTAATCTTAGTCCAAGTCTTCGAAGGGGTCAAACGGATGTTGTGTCATAATATGTATGTATGTTCGGACGCAATCTGAATATATAACCCGAGTTAGATATGAGATTTAATGTTGTAACGGTATATCAACCCGAGTAACATACAATGTACTTAAACGTCAAAGTAATTATATGCAACTTACAGAAAGAAGCGCAGTCATCCAAAGTTGACACAAGTAACAGTAAAATACTAACGCAGTGGCGAACGTGACCGACACATGTGACAAGAAGCGCAAATCTGAACATTAGAAACTAACAAAGGGACAAGTTATGTACGTTGCCGTTAGCGTCGCTTCAAATTGATGGTAGAGGGGAGCCTTGCTAGATAATCCAAAATGCTATTATAGGTCTTATCCAACAAATCAGTGTCTTTGTGTGAATTTATGCTGTGTTGTTGAAACTTGATGTGGATCATCTCACTGATAAGCCTTTTCTGGTAATGATGTTCCACATCAAGGATTTCGACATTATCCCAGTCGAAATGGTGGTTGAGATGCGACACATGTTGCGTCACCACTGAATGTTTAGAAGGATCTAATTTTATGTTGTACTTGTGTTCTTTTAGTCTGGTGATTAACTTTCTCTTTGTTTGCCCAACATATGTCGCATCGCAATCCTTACAGCAAATCCTGTACACCACTCCATTTTTTTCGCCGTTGGTACATTGGTCTGTATGTGGAAATATAAATTTGGACAAACGGTTTATGCATCTGTACCCTAATGTAATTCTCGACACGTCAATGGCACGTTTAATTAGTGTAATAATGTTGTTGATAAAAGGTAGTATTAAGAGGCTTTTTCTGTTAACTGTCGGACTGCAAATTGAGGATTCTGTTTTTTGTTTGATTTTGCGAGAAAGAGTGTTGATCCTCACATTAACATGTTTAAAAATGAAGTGTAAAGGATATCCATTATTTAGTAGGGTGTGTATGCACCAATCTATGTTTTTTTGGAAAAAATTCGGATGTGATAGTAGGATTGCTCTGTCAATCAAGCCATAAATAGTTCCTCTTTTGTGACAGAGTGGATGATTGGAATAAAAGGATAAGTACCTTCCCGATGAGGTGCTTTTATGGAACCAATCAATTACTAAACTGTTTCCTTTGTTAATTAATATTAAGTCCAAGAAGCTTAGGGAACTGTTATTTTCGTATTCTATGGTGAAATTTAGCCTTTCATGGAAATCATTAAATCTCTCCAGGAATACTTGTGATAAGTGTCTGGGAGTGGCTAAAACGATGTCGTCTACATATCTGTAATAAAAGGTAGGAGAATAATTGATGGAAGAGAGCACTGATTCTTCTAGGATACCCATTACCAAGTCTGCTATAATGGGTGACAACGGTGATCCCATGGGGGTTCCATACGTTTGTTTATACACCGTGTTATTAAACCTAAAATAAGTTGACGAAAGGACAAAGTTTAACGCGGTATTAAATTCCGTTAATGGTAATTTAGTATTGTGTCTAATATGGTTCCACCGTTCTGCAATACCATGCATGGCTAAGTCCAACGGGACATTGGTAAAAAGGGACGATACATCCAACGAAAACATGACATCAGAGCCCTTTAGTTTTATTCCTGACAACATATCATGTAACTCAAAACTATTTTTGACGTGACTCTTTGGAGGAGGTATGCTGTTAGTGATGATGTTATTCAAAAATGAAGCCAAATTATACAAAGCACTATTAATTGAGGAGACAATGATCCTGAAAGGGAAATCTTTTTTGTGAATCTTGGGAAGACCATAAGCTTTCGGAAGGGGGGCGTCGCTAGTTTTTAACATAAAAAATTCTTTCTTGGTAATGTACTCCTTAGATATCCATCTTTTTAATAGTTCGTTTAATTTTATTTCAATATTATGCGAAGGATCCTTGTTGACGATAGAGTATGTATTTCTATCATTTAATAACGACAACATTCTATCGTTATAGGTATGTTTGTCTAATGCTACTGTTGTGTTCCCCTTATCAGCTTTGGTGAAAAGAATCTCAGGATGTTGTTTACAAAAGGAGACAGTGACTTTAAACATTGACCATAAGGTGCGGTAGAACGGGTCGCCCAAAGTTTTTGGTTTTAACATATTATGGAATTCAGGTATAATCAAATCCCTTATTTTTTGTTGAAGGACAATTCTAACATTTGTATTGCAAGCCTCAAGATCCTTAATGCAAGCCACGATCAAACGCTTTGGATCAAACATATCAGGTAAGCTGAACCTATCACCAAACTGCAATAAACCAGACACTTCACCGGGGATGACTGTATCTGTTAGATTGATGAACCACTTGTCATTAGTTTTTTGTAGGGGATTAAACATAGGAATGGAGAAATTGTGGGGGACCACTAGAATGTTGGACACCGGTTCGCATGGGATATCATTTCCAAAACTAATATTAGTCAGCAATCCTTTGTTATCAGAAACTGCGAAAAACTCAATAGGTTTGATGCTATTAACATATTCAGTATTTTTCTTCTTCATGGTCCATAAAAACTTATTTTTGTGTAGATGCCATTGTCGTCTATGATGGTTATAAAAAGCATTACTACAGGACTTATTTATGTTGTCCCACATACGTGAAGGCAATACATTAGCTAACTTATAGGAAGACCACCAAAGATCCTCATTTAAAAGCCACACCTTTCTATGTAGGTCGAAGATCTCCAATTTAAGAGCTTCCCTTTTGAATTTCAATATTAGTTTTTGTAACTTTCGCAAAGATCTGTGATGGTGTAAGTGAAAATGAATGCCGCACAAACGATTTAAATGTTGGGGAAACAAGTGGTGGTGTTCACAACACTTTAAAAACTGTAATTTGGTCGCCGTTATCAATTTGTAATTAGTGTCAAGCCACTTCTTTAAACAAGACGCAGTTTTTTCGCCGAAATGTTGACGTATATAATATATATTATAAGTGTGGTAACGAGGCATATAGTGAGACACGCGCATTTTCAAGCCAGCGCAATAAAATAACTATGATAAGTATATACCGCTCGTTATAAATAATAAAATCATACGAACTCAAAAGGCCAATGTATATACAAAAAACGAGCAACATGGATGACACAAAAAAATAAAGTATATTTAATCTATCATTGTAACGAACTCAATTTACAATAACAAATACGAAAAATCAAACGTTTCGACCTCACGGGGTCTTCCTCAGCGATAAAAACAATAAGACAATGAGATGTACGCGTCGTTTACATATTGAGTGGTAATTTGTCGATCATTCAAGTAAGCTCTAGAAAGTTCGCACGCATGTACTTAGTACGTTCCGATACAAATTTTTACGAAATTCTCCGTCACAAAAACAATCATATAAGTATTATGGTCAAGCAGTAAAATAAAAAATAAAAGTATATAAAATATATAATATAGTTAATGAAAGATAAAATTAAATAATGAAAAACAAAACAACTATGTTTTTGTGGCAAATAGAAAGTCAGTTACAAAACATAGATACAACAATGTACATTAGTGTATTTAATACATTTGATTACATATAATTACATAAATTATATTATTAATTATGTAAATTATATGTTTATATAAATTAAATTATAATAAGTACATTTTTATAATAATAAATTTTATAGGCCGGTATTTATAGTCGGGTTTTATATTTAAGATCGTCTTAAGTTTATCTTTAGATGCTGTACGAATCAGTTCATTGGCTACGGAGTATCTGAAGATGAACTGAAGGGTCTTAATTATAAGACCCGATTATGAATACCGGCCATAATTATTATTTGTTTAACTTTCAGTACTTTTTTATAATTTTAATTTACTTTTAATATCATTTAAAAGTTTTTGTTTCATAAAGAAATTTGTACTTGGCGTTTTTATTTCTGATCTTTTTATTAGTTTATTAAGTAGTTTTTACAAGTAGATTTTTAGATTTGACAATGACGAAATTATGACTAAACGCGATTTATTTTCATTCAGAATTTCGTTTTCTATTTTCCAAAACAATAAATTTTCGACAAATTATTTTTATGTATACATTGCGTAAATAAATAAGAAATGTGCAAATTAATTCCAGATGAATTTATATAACTTGATGAACTTACTATAATATCTGCGCGTTCCTTACATTGAAGCGTAAATAAATATTATATAAGTTTAAATTTTATCAGATCAAGAATATCAGAATATCAGAAAACTTTATCGGATCAAATATCAGAAATTAATCGCCACATTTCTTATTTACACATATTATGACATTATAATAAATATTAATATGTATTATAACATTATAATTATAATTTTATTGCTTATATTATACATGTTATTATAATATAATATTTATTATAATGTTATTAATATAATGGAGAAAGAAGAAGCGAAATTATTTTCGTTAATTTGCATATTGTATACGATAAAATGTATTCTTTGCACAAAGCAAGTGACTTGCAAATGAACGTATGTCGATATAGCTGTAATAAATAATTGACAAATCATGTAAATAAAAATAATTTTATAAAATTATCATTTTTTATTTTGAGTTATTTTTAGTTTAATACAGGTTTTATTACGAGGAAGTTTTTAGATTTGACAATAATAGAATGATTTTGCCAAACATTAACATTTTGCCATTGCGTCAACATAGGCTGCGTTCGGTTTGGGCGCTCATGTGCTGTAAGCGCTCACGCTTAGAAGCGCTATTTTCAATCGTTCCGTTTGGTTTCTAAGCGCTCATGTTGAAATAGCTAATGTTATTCGCTTTGGAATCGTTAGCAGATATAAGCGTTTAAAAATGGAGGATAAAAAATATTAATTGCAACACTATTTGCTCAAAAATCAAAATCCCTTAGTAAAAATATGTAAAGAAATGAACTTACCACTTTCAATTCGTATTGCCTCATAAGGGGACACATATATCCCATATGTTTCTCCTGTCTCCCCATCTTTTAAATGTATTAATATTTTTTCCAATGTCATATTCTTCGTATAACTCATTCAACAGATTAAGCGGTTTATTCAAGTGCGTTTGTTTTGAACTTATTGACGCTTACGCTTTCGCTGCCCTACATGAATGAAATAAGCATTCGTGAGCAGAAGTTATGACGTCACGATTATGTCATTATTAGACCAATAAGCGCTTACGGCTCCAAAAGCGAACGGTATAAGTAATGCTTATAAGCGCTTACAGCGCGTGAGCGACCAAAGCGAACGCAGCCATAGAGATTTATAATATCTTATAAATCTTATTGGCCGTTTAAACTTAAAAAAATGATAGTTATAATGACTGAATAAAATGTATGAACCATGTTATAAATCTAATTAGTCTGAGATTTCCCGATGTTCTGATATATATATTTATCACTTCTTACAAAAATATAGATCACAAAGCAACTAAAACTGAATAGACAACGTTATTGCTAACATGAAAACTTTGAAAATAGTAAGAAAGCTGGATATTCCGGCGATGTACGGGTATTTTCGAAAGTACTTTAAAGCCGACTTGTAAAGTTGGGTAGCTTTTATTGAATTCTAAGTATTTAATAATATTTTCAGAATTCATCATTAGATTAGTCGCCAAAATCATAAGAAAGATTAAGCGAATGTCGTCGTTCGGTAAACAAAAAGGTACATAGACGTGCGAATCCGAAATGCGACACTGGACGAATCTCAAGAAATATATATTTATGTCTTAAAATTATTATTGTTCTTTAATAGGAGGCATGTTTTCTCAAATGGCAGAAAGTTTAAAATGTTACTGCATAATAGCGATTGATGAGAAGAACAATTATACTTTGATGCGCGATGAATGTTTGTCGAGAAATATCGGTAACATCGACAGATACTGTTAATGCAAAGCATTATTTTCTCGATAAGAATTAAACGATAAAGAGACTTTCAGAATGTTGCTATTGCAAAATTCTAGTTAACGAGAAAGAGAAAGTTCCGAAATCTAATAACGGTTAATGTTTGTTTAATAACTTATTAGTTAATTTAAAAAATTAATTAGTAAATGAGTCACTTGTATTTTATATTGTAATGTATTGTATTGTACTGTAATTTTATATTGTAAGATATCATTATTTCAAAAGAAATGTGCGTTACGGATTAACTCATTTTGCTTTTTTTGTTTTATCGAAGGAAATAAGTCCGCGTCTTGCATGAATTATTTGTAATTTAAACGGATATAATTAATAAAAAGAATAATAATTAAACAGAGCGTATATTTTAATGTTTCTTTATAATGTTTAATGTTTAAGTTGCTTTAATTAACGAATAGGTCGAATTTGATCACGTTTCTTTGAGGCGAATAAAAATTCCATACAGAAACAATTTCTGAGAAATCTTTGACAACTACAAATCTGTTTTCCACCTTCCTTGTAACTTGAAATGATTTTTCTCATAACTTTAATATCTCATAACTTTTCAAGCGTCTGAAGAAATATGTAATATATACATTTCTATTACTATCACTATTACACACTTAATTATAATTTAATATTAATATGTATTGTTCATTAAAATATGTATTTCTTATAATTAATACTATGTACTTATTAATTACATTTGCTTATGTAATAGATATAGGTATATGTACATATAATTAAAATAAAACTTATCGAAAATTAAAAATAAATTAGTAAATTGCAAGAGAATGTAATAATTAATATACCTAATCCTAATAATAAATAGAAATAAAATATTGTATTATATATTGACGTACAGTATTCATATAGTTGAGAATCATATAGCTTGTGTTATGATCATGAATTCGGTTATATCCTTTGTTTATATTAGAAGGATATACTTCTAAATTAAGACTTTTGAAGAACAAATAAGTCAGTTTCGTTGCTGTATTCAACCGAAATGGATCGCGAACAGTTGCGTTCTCACGGTAAAGAGATTATTAAGTTACACGTTCAAGGATACAATGAAGAGGACATTGCAAAGAAGCTCGGTCTAGAAGAAAGGACAGTGTCTGACGTAATATGTGAAACCTTAAGTATTATACACGGAACTCTAGAACAGGCAGAAGACTTCCCAAGTAACATCGCGCTATGGAAGATATTCATAGAAACAAGTGGTATAGACATTTCATTTGAGGATCTTGCAGAAATTAGATGGAGGTAAATATGTAATGTAACACTCTAGAACGAATAATGTTCTATGTTTCTTGATAATAATTCAACTTTTTGACTTTTCAAGAAGTATACATACATAGATTCTCGTATATATGTACGTTTATATAGAATGTCCGATAATTATCGCCGTGTGCAGGCAGAACAGGCAAAAACAAATAGAAAAGTCCTTTACATTTTGTTGTCTTCACAATATTTAACGAGAAATAATTTAAAAACATTGGCCAATCCGCGTGAGTAGAAGCGTGCGAGCAGAGACAACCCAAATAGCACATATATGTTTCAAAAATGTTTTATGAACGTTTTTCTGAAACATTTTATAACCGATTTCTAGAAACGTTTCTCATGCGTTATAATCATTATATCATAATTAATATTTTATTAACCAAAATCGTTGACACAAAATAAAAAGTGACAGTATTGAGTAATATTCCATATTTACACAGACGGGATAAGAACTTAATAGATCGTTTGGAAAAAGGTAATCAACAAATCCAACTACCACAACCACCACAAACACCTCACATATATATTAATTATTACATTCTCTTGCAATTTACTAATTTATTTTTAATTTTCGATAAGTTTTATTTTAATTATATGTACATATATTTATATCTATTACATAAGCAAGGAGGAAGAATTGACGAGAGACCTTCCAATAATTGACTCTATCAACCTTAGGTAATTATTTACTTTTTTTATATTGAATAAACGGATCTGAGAAGTAAACTTTTCACTCAATTAATAATTCAACATAATTCTTATTATGTAAAAACATGATATAAAAACATGATTATTTATTAAAATTTCATTCTGTGATTAATTGCTAAACTAAATATTAACCGATTTTCTTCTTAGATACTAACAAAATCGTGCTGATACACTCAGACCTTTACTAATTAAATTTTTATTAATTATTGAAGAAATTGTGCAAATAATAGAAAACTCTTTTATTCAGTTTAACCGTTGTTACTATTCAGTTTAACATTCTTTCATATACTTACAAGCAATGGTATACTTTTACCTAATATCCAATATTTTAGATATTTGTTTATTGAATAATGTATTTCCATAATAATGTTATTCATTTTTTACAATTAACTTTAAAGAAATTATTTTTACTTTGTATAAATATAATATGTAAAGCATAAACAAATTACAAACATAAGTTTTAAATTATTGATAACATATTGATCACTTGAAATCTAAAAATGACAGTTTCCGCTCTAATAACTGAATAGCAGATATACAGATCACTGGAATGCTAAAAATAATAGTTTTGCTCTAAGAAACGAGTAACGTGTATGCTCTTGAAATTTAAATTAATAAGTATTCTGTAACATGTTCTATTTTTTAAATTATATCAGATATTTCTTCAAATGTTATAGACCAGGCTCTTCGAGGGAATATGATCAAACTGAGGCATCAACACAAAGTGAACAACCAAGTACTATTACGACACAGCCAAATGAACGAGAGATGAGAAAGAGAAGCTCTACTTCTGATGAACAGTAATTTATATACTTTCTTTTTATATTGGATCAGCTCAGATGGATCTGTGAATTGAGTCTTAACTTTCCAGCACAAGAATAATTTATTATATTACGAAAAACGTGGTTATTTATCAACTGCCATAAGTAACATGTCAACTTTTATTATTATTTATAAAATACCAATTATGAGACATTTCCTAGTTACTTACTCTTATAACATAATCATTAAAAATTATAAAATAATTCATATTACATTACAAACATATAATTATTTGATTAATTTTATTATTTATAAAATAATCAATTTAAATTAATAAGTATTCTGTAACATGTTCTATTTTTTAAATTATATCAGATATTTCTTCAAATGTTATAGACCAGGCTCTTCGAGGGAATATGATCAAACTGAGGCATCAACACAAAGTGAACAACCAAGTACTATTACGACACAGCCAAATGAACGAGAGATGAGAAAGAGAAGCTCTACTTCTGATGAACAGTAATTTATATACTTTCTTTTTATATTGGATCAGCTCAGATGGATCTGTGAATTGAGTCTTAACTTTCCAGCACAAGAATAATTTATTATATTACGAAAAACGTGGTTATTTATCAACTGCCATAAGTAACATGTCAACTTTTATTATTATTTATAAAATACCAATTATGAGACATTTCCTAGTTACTTACTCTTATAACATAATCATTAAAAATTACAAAATAATTCATATTACATTACAAACATATAATTATTTGATTAATTTTATTTATAAAATAATCAATAATGGAATATTAAACTCTTTCTAGTTCTACAAATTTTACAAACTTCTAACGTAAGCATAACAAATTACAAAATTACATATGCTTATTTATTTAATACTTTCAATAAAAATATATAATCATTTTCTCTCTTTCTTTTTGATACTCACTATTAAAAACATAGTTTTGTTCAATAGATAATATTTTATTTTGTGTAATTTCACTTATATAGTACTTGTAATGTTTCTAAAACATTAAAATTTTTTATGTTTTTAATTTACAATTAAACTAGAATAACATATTATGCAATTTAATAAATATTGACATATTTTTAAATATATTTTTGATCTTTTTTTCAAAATAAATTTTGTTTTTTTTTTGTATATTACGATAGAATTACGAGTAAATATTGCGTATTTCTTTAAATATTATAGACCAGGCCCTTCGAGAGACTCTGATCAAATTGAGTCTTCAACACAAAGTGGACAACCAAGTACTATGACACAGCCAAATGAACGAAAGATGGAAAAGAGAAAGAGAAGCTCTGGTCCTGATGAACAGTAATTATACTTGTGTTTTACATAACTTAAAAATATCATACAAATTTAATATTATTTGAACTTAGGGGCAGATAAATATATAAGAGTGTGCATCTACAGCATGAACTTGTATTCGTTAAAGTTTCTTTAGCTATTTCATTATACACTGTATATTACTATCTTATTATACATGAGTATACATATATGTATTTAAGGCTCCTGTTCACTCATTACAGTTTAGAATTGATAACATTAGTGAGAAAATATATCATGAAAATTCTTACAACGTTACAGCATTAAAATAAAAATATTTTTTAATAGCATTTGTAACCGATAAAAATTCGTAAAATATCGAAATTCTCCTTTTGTTTGGGTCAACAAATAACCCATGTTTGTCAAATTAAGTTGTCTAACGAAGAGAAACAAATTAACGAAAACAAATTGTTTGACGGCTATTGAATCAAAATAAATATTTTCTTTTACATATTAAATTATAATAAAATGAGAGTCTATGGTATATTTTTTTAACACTGCGACAACTATTTTAAATAAATGAACACTCTAGAACGAAAAATGCTGTATGTTTCTTAAGAATAATTCAGCTTTTTGACATCTCAAGAAGTATACATATATACATTTTCAAACATATGTAAATATATATATGTATATACATAGTTTGTATCGACGTCGTACATGGAATGAGATTCTTGTTTCTACCGTATTGAGTCATCATCAACACGGACTTGGCAATCCACTCAGCAGGAGTCTTAATGAAATTAATTGTGAGAACAATTTTATTGTTATCACAATTAATAACAAATAAATCTTTGTGTTATACTAGAATTATTATTAAAGCATAAAAGATATTATCTATTAATAATTGTACACACGATAAAACTCCAATCACAATTTATGTGAGAGAGTATGCATGCGAGGTTGTCGGCGCGTTCAGATGAGTGTGATAGAATGTCTGATAACACACATATTATACTACATAGAATCTCGCGTTCAAATAAAACAGTTTATAGAGAAGTCTTGTATTGTTTTGTGATTTGGCAATGAAATAATTAAGAATTAATTACAAACCTGCGAATCAGTATCATCTATGCTATTCAATAGCAAAATATTGTAGCAAGATATTGTTATCATTTCCTAACGGTTGCTTCCTTCTTATGCATTGCCACGCGCGTACAACACGTAACGTAGACCTCTTTTTCTCATATGACAATTTGAATTTACACATATCATTTAATAAAGTTCTCAATAGCTATCGCAAAATAAAAATTATTCAGTTTCATCTATTCTGAGTTCACGCAAGTTACGCCTATTATTAATCTTTATGTTAAAATAACTCATGCACACTATTATTTTTGTAACTAATATGTATTATTAAAAGACGATTAATACTTTATTAACTATAGTCACTGACACGAAATAAAAAGTAACACACTGTTAAATAATATTCCGTATTTTCACAGACATGGACTACTGCACGAAACACCTGAGCAACGCCAACGAATAAACGAGATACTTAAAGAATATAAACGTTCTCTCATACAGACTGAGGAGGACAGAGACAGGTAATTGCCAACACAAGAATAATTTATTATATTACGAAAAACGTGGTCATTTATCAAATGCCATTTGTTAACATGTCAACTTTTATTATTATTTATAAAATAACCAATTATAAAACATTTTTTAGTTACTTACATCTCATAACATAATCATTAAAAAATTACAAAAATTACAAAAATTACAAAAATTACAAAATTAAATATACTTAAATAATATTTTAATTAAAAACATATTATAAACTCTTTCTTTAATTTACTATTTGTTATTAAAAACGTTCTTTTGTTCAAAATAGGTCCATATATTTTGTAATTTTACTTATATTTTCATCATTGACATACATACATTTGCGCTTTAATTCTTGTTTCCAATGTATAACAATTTGCTGCATTACTCTATTCACACACGCACACACACACACACACACACACAAAAATAATTTTTGTGAAATAATTAAGAATTAATTACAAACCTGCGAATCAGTATCATCTATACTATTCAATAGCAAGATATTGTTATCATTTCTTAACGGTTGCTTCCTTCTTATGCATTGCCACGCGCGTACAACACGTAATGTAGACCTCTTTTTCTCATGTGACAATTTGAATTTACACATATCATTTAATAAATTTCTTAATAGCTATCGCAAAATAAATCTATAATATTTGTATTCATTTATTCTGAGTTCACGCAAGTTACGCCTATTATTAATCTTTATGTTAAAATAACTCATGCACACTCTTATTTTTGTAACTAACATGTATTATTAAAGGACGATTAATATTTTATTAACCATAGTCACTGACACGAAATAAAAAGTAACAACTGCTAAGTAATATTCCGTATTTCACAGTATTCAGGAAACACCTGAGTTGAGAAAACGCCAACGAATAAAGGAGATATTTGAAACACGTAATAAACGTTCTCTCATACAGACCGAGGACAGAGACAGGTAATTTATATACTTTTTTTTATATTGGATCAGCTCAGATGGATCTGAGAACTGAGTATTATCTTTCCAACACAAGAATCATTTATTATATTACGAAAAACGTGGTCATTTATCAACTGCCATTTGTTAACATGTCAATTTTTATTATTATTTATAAAATACCAATTATGAGACATTTTTCTAGTTACTTACATCTTATAACATAATCATTAAAAATTACAAAATAATTCATATTACATTAAAAACATATAATTATTTGATTAATTTTATTATTTATAAAGTAATCAATAATGGAATATTAAACTCTTTCTAGTTCTACAAATTTTACAAACCTCTAACGTAAACATAACAAATTACAAAGTTACATATGTTTATTTATTTAATACTTTAATAAAAATATATAATCATTTTCTCTCTTTCTTTTTGATACTCACTATTAAAAACATAGTTTTGTTCAATAGATGTTTTATTTTGTATAATTTCACTTATATAGTACACTTTTAATGTTTCTAAAACATTAAAATTTTTCAATGTTTTAATTTATAATTAAACTAGAATAAAAACATATTATGCAATTTAATAAATATTGACATTTTTAAAAATATATTTTTAATCTTTTCCTTCAAAATAAATTTTGTTTTTTTTGTATATTACAATAGAATTACGAGTAAATATTGCGTATTCCTTCAAATATTATAGACCAAATCCTTCAAGAGGCATTGATGAAACTGAGTCATCAACGCAAAGTGAATAACCAAGTACTACGACACCTAATCAACGAGAGATGAGAAAGAGAAGCTCTAGTCCTGATGAACAGTAATTATACTTGTGTTTTTACATTACATAACTTAAAGATATCATACAAATTTAATATTGATTCTCTAGCACTTTAATCTGTCAAAATCATAACTCGAGGTACATTCGTGCCAGATAAGCCGCTACTAACATTTATTCATAATAAGCCAAATGTTTTCTTTATTTACTATTGTCTAAAATCATAGTTGTCTTACAGCCAATTTATTAGTTTTGTACTTTATTTATATTTATTACAATTACTTTATATTTATGTTTTAATTTTTATTTATCATGGAGAAACACACACACACACACACACACACACACACATATAATAAATTAACATTATTTTATATATATTTTGATTTTTCAAAATTTTATTTTTGTATATTAGGATAAAATTACGGTTAAATATTGCGATTTATTTTCACAATACATTTCATTTGTCAATAATAAATTTCCAGAAGATTGTTTTTAAATAATAGATACAGGACACAAATAAATTATAAATATAATAAAAATATTACTTTTAGATATGATATTGTTTACTGACAATTTAAATCCTAAAAATAATAGTTTTAATTTAATAACCAAGTAATATGTTTGTAAATTAAAACTAATTCTCTAATATTTTCTATTTTTCTAAATCATTTTTTATGTACGTGCAGGAATGATTCCGCCATTAGAAGAGATTAACTGTAATGATGACTCCTCCATGTCACTGCAGGAAATGTGTGACCCTTACGATGAAAAGGGTTTATATAAAAAATCTTTATAAAGGTAAATCTTATGAATCATACAGGATAACATTTCGATCGTGGTTAGGTAAAACGAATTAATTAGAAAATTTCTGTACTATTTTTTAATTTTTACAAACTATATTACAAGAAATTAATTTACAGAATTTTAATTATTTTATAAGAAACCTCCAAATAATCGTACTTATTTGTGAATGAAAGTACGACAAAACAAGTGTGTTTTATTGAGAGAAGCGATTAATAAATACAAGTAATGCTGATTTGACTATTGCCACTTATTTGTGTGGACTCATTCATAGATTTTTCATTAATTTGTTTTATTAATTATTGTAATAATTGTAAAATAAGATTGCAAATTGACAACTCTTTTATCTAAATCAAATGAATAATCTTCTCTTCGCCAGTGATGATAAACTCAGGAAAATAGAGGCAATAACTGACGTGCAAACTGGCAATTGATACATTTATTAAAAACACAACGTTTCGACCATGGGATTTGGTCCTTATCAAGTGTATCTGTCAATATAATAAAAACCAAAAAACAATACAATAATATGTGTTATAATAAAAGTGTATAAAAGTTGTCAGATTTGTTACTTACAATTAGAATAATGCCACAGAAATTACATTATATAATAAAATAAAACTACGATGTTACAAAGATGTCTAGTTAAACAGACGTGTCAATAGTTCATGACTGCTAGAATGCGACTGAGAGACACGAATGACAGTTATTGTCAAGTGATAAAAGAATACGAACGTCAAGAGTAGGGGAACATAAACAATTTGTTGTAGTTGAATAATTATTGAGATGAGGAGTGGCGCGAAAGTTACAAACAGAATAAAGATTATACAATTTCAATAAGACGGTCATATAATGATGAAAGATTTTCTGTGTCTCTTTGTAAATTAATGGCTGAATTGTGTTTCTTAATAAAAAACATTTCAGCAATCTCACGCTTTCTTGTATAGTTCTCTTTATGGAGAATCTTTGGATTATTCCAATCATCACAACTTTTATACACATTTATTATAACACATATTATTGTATTGTTTTTTGGTTTTTATTATATTGACAAATACACTTGATAAGGACCAAATCCCATGGTCGAAACGATATGTTTTTAATAAATGTATCAATTGCCAGTTTGCACGTCAGTTATTGCCTCCATTTTCCTTTTTTATCTAAATTAAGACTCTTCAATTGAGGTTAATCTATTCTACGTTCTCACATGTGAGATTACACAGATGTACTTATTAAACACTCCTACATAATTATCAGTTTTACAATATAAAAATAATTTATGTCATGTTATACAAATTTACAAAAGTAAATCTGTTTATTCACTTTTAACATACAGTCACCAGGCGAGACTTGATTTTTATTGAGTTCTTATCTACATTCGCATTTTTTTTACTCATGCACTTTATGTACTTCAAACTTCTAATCTAATCTAATGTCTCTTCGTCTAAGTATTTATCTGTTATGTCTATCTTAAAATTTACATTGTTTCACTAAAATGATACTATAATTGCTTTCACTACTATCATTTAAGTTTTATAATTTATGTTAGAAAAGTTTTATTTTCTAGTTTTGAATCTATTATGTATTTATGTATGTAGGTTAGAAAGCAGCTAAAACTAAATAGACAATTGTGGTTTCAAATATGATGAAAGCGATGTGTGGACAAGTAACATCATAGTTCTCGGCTAGAAGACTGTCGAAGAGAAGGGACAATTCTAATGACTGACTAATGTAAAGAGATCTTACAAAAATATTTCTTATAAATATATTTCTTACATAAATAGAATCTATATTGTATTACATAAGACATATCTTGCTACTTTTCTCTAATTAATTTCTCAATCATTAAAAGAAATATTTTAATTAGCTCACAATCCATAAATTTATTATTTGACTTGACTTATACAACAGTAAATATATTATTTTTATGACAAATAACCTTACGAATAAAATGCAATAATAAGAACGTGTTAAACTAAAACTACACTTATGTTTTTTCAAAACTTGATGTGCGATAAATGGACTGTAATTGAAAACACTTTTAACTGTAAATTACACCAAGTTTCTACATTTAATTTCTACATTTCTACATTTCTACATTTAATAAAATTAATAACAATATAATATTATCAATAAAATATAAAATAAAATTATAAAAAACAAAATAACATATTTTTAAAAATATTTACTTTTAAACATTTTAGAATTTTAGAAAATTAATCGCAAAACGTAGATTTGAGTAGAACAGCATTCAACATTTAACATGTGCACTTATACTTATATTTATAAAAATTTATGTAAATATCGTTTACAAATGTTTATATAAGTTACATTAAATAAAATTTTATGCATATAGTCTAAATTACATTATAAATAATATATAAAATATAAAATAATATAAATAATAAAATTATAAATAATATATAAAATATAAAATGTAGATAGTCTATTTTATGTAATTATGTTATATTCTATAGTTATCTCATTAGTGTTTTATTTATATAATTATTATTTATATTCATTATTTTATATAATTATTATATTACATTATTATATTATTTACATAATGATTGTTATTAATATATCCAAATTTTTTTTACAATTTTTTTTACAATTATATTTATTATAATATTAATTTATATTGGTTATTAATTGTATTAAATGTAAATGTAAATGTATTGTTATTTCTGTTTTGATTACAGTATTTTTTTAGGTTTTACTTTTGTTCAGTTTCGTTTCTTATATGTATTTCAACACAATAAAATTTTGATAAATTATTTTCACATATGTAAAGAGTATAAATAAATAAGAAATATGGAGATTAACTTTTAATACAATTTGATCGTCAAAGTCTTACATAGTCTTTATATATATTCTAAATAAGAGACCAGACAATATTAATATTTATTTATTATAATAAATTGTCGGCAAATAAAAAAATTATATTACTGTCATAACAATTTGTATGTTGTGTGAAATGTGTGAAATGTTCTTTTCACACAAAAGACAACTTAGACATATATCAATATGAAATGTCATTATTGGAAAGGGGCTTGCACACCCACAAGGACAACTTCAGAACATAGATCCATATTGGACATGTGCAGGATCTCGCGCGCGGGCCGCCTCCTTCCGGGGGGGGGGGAGAGGAGAGCAGGACAGTGCCGAGGGGAGCATGGCGAAGTTGGCGGGGGGGAAAAGAACATGGCACCCAAAGAGGGGGACAACAGGTTAGAAAGGAAGAGAATGTCGGATTGGCGACAATTTAGTAGAATAAAGAAAGAGTAATAGGGGGCGGGGCGCGCGGGAGGATATAGATAGCGAGGAAGACTAGGGAAGGGACGGGGGGGGGACGGAAGTGGAGGAAAAGGGAGCGCCCGAGGGCGGCGGAAGTGAGTACGGGGACAGAGGGGAAAATAAGGGAGCGAAATGGGAGTGGGAAACTACCTAGAAGAAACGAAACGAACAAAAAGACACGACAAAAATCAAACTGTAAGCAAAAGAGAAAGAACAATACAGGTAACAGGGACAGGGAAGACAAGGAAAACAAGAGAAAGGAAAGAGTGAGTAATACGAGGATGGGAAAACAAAAGTGGGAAAAAAAAGGGTGGATCGAGTAAGCACCAGCACTATGGAAATAAGAGACATAAGGGAAGATGAATACGATGAAAGAAGGAAGATTAAATAAGATCGTAGAGACATAAAAACACGAATGAGCTAACGAGAGAAGATGAAACAGAGGACAGAAAAGAGGACGAGCTACATGTTATAGTGTGAGATAGGTCTGGCGAAGTTGATTAGTATATTATTTTACATTTATATTATTATAATGTAATTTAGACTATATGCATAAAATTTTATTTAATGTAATTTATATAAACATTTGTAAACGATATTTACATAAATTTTTATAAATATAAGTATAAGTGCACATGTTAAATGTTGAATGCTGTTCTACTCAAATCTACGTTTTGGATTAATTTTCTAAAATTCTAAAATGTTTAAAAATAAAATATTAAAAAAAATGTTATTTTGTATTTTATAATTTTATTTTATATTTTATTGATAATATTATATTGTTATTAATTTTATTAAATGTAGAAATGTAGAAATGTAGAAATTAAATGTAGAAACTTGGTGTAATTTACAGTTAAAAGTGTTTTCAATTACAGTCCATTTATCGCACATCAAGTTTTGAAAAAACATAAGTGTAGTTTTAGTTTAACACGTTCTTATTATTGCATTTTATTCGTAAGGTTATTTGTCATAAAAATAATATATTTACTGTTGTATAAGTCAAGTCAAATAATAAATTTATGGATTGTGAGCTAATTAAAATATTTCTTTTAATGATTGAGAAATTAATTAGAGAAAAGTAGCAAGATATGTCTTATGTAATACAATATAGATTCTATTTATGTAAGAAATATATTTATAAGAAATATTTTTGTAAGATCTCTTTACATTAGTCAGTCATTAGAATTGTCCCTTCTCTTCGACAGTCTTCTAGCCGAGAACTATGATGTTACTTGTCCACACATCGCTTTCATCATATTTGAAACCACAATTGTCTATTTAGTTTTAGCTGCTTTCTAACCTACATACATAAATACATAATAGATTCAAAACTAGAAAATAAAACTTTTCTAACATAAATTATAAAACTTAAATGATAGTAGTGAAAGCAATTATAGTATCATTTTAGTGAAACAATGTAAATTTTAAGATAGACATAACAGATAAATACTTAGACGAAGAGACATTAGATTAGATTAGAAGTTTGAAGTACATAAAGTGCATGAGTAAAAAAAATGCGAATGTAGATAAGAACTCAATAAAAATCAAGTCTCGCCTGGTGACTGTATGTTAAAAGTGAATAAACAGATTTACTTTTGTAAATTTGTATAACATGACATAAATTATTTTTATATTGTAAAACTGATAATTATGTAGGAGTGTTTAATAAGTACATCTGTGTAATCTCACATGTGAGAACGTAGAATAGATTAACCTCAATTGAAGAGTCTTAATTTAGATAAAAAAGGAAAATGGAGGCAATAACTGACGTGCAAACTGGCAATTGATACATTTATTAAAAACATATCGTTTCGACCATGGGATTTGGTCCTTATCAAGTGTATTTGTCAATATAATAAAAACCAAAAAACAATACAATAATATGTGTTATAATAAATGTGTATAAAAGTTGTGATGATTGGAATAATCCAAAGATTCTCCATAAAGAGAACTATACAAGAAAGCGTGAGATTGCTGAAATGTTTTTTATTAAGAAACACAATTCAGCCATTAATTTACAAAGAGACACAGAAAATCTTTCATCATTATATGACCGTCTTATTGAAATTGTATAATCTTTATTCTGTTTGTAACTTTCGCGCCACTCCTCATCTCAATAATTATTCAACTACAACAAATTGTTTATGTTCCCCTACTCTTGACGTTCGTATTCTTTTATCACTTGACAATAACTGTCATTCGTGTCTCTCAGTCGCATTCTAGCAGTCATGAACTATTGACACGTCTGTTTAACTAGACATCTTTGTAACATCGTAGTTTTATTTTATTATATAATGTAATTTCTGTGGCATTATTCTAATTGTAAGTAACAAATCTGACAACTTTTATACACTTTTATTATAACACATATTATTGTATTGTTTTTTGGTTTTTATTATATTGACAGATACACTTGATAAGGACCAAATCCCATGGTCGAAACGTTGTGTTTTTAATAAATGTATCAATTGCCAGTTTGCACGTCAGTTATTGCCTCTATTTTCCTGAGTTTATCATCACTGGCGAAGAGAAGATTATTCATTTGATTTAGATAAAAGAGTTGTCAATTTGCAATCTTATTTTACAATTATTACAATAATTAATAAAACAAATTAATGAAAAATCTATGAATGAGTCCACACAAATAAGTGGCAATAGTCAAATCAGCATTACTTGTATTTATTAATCGCTTCTCTCAATAAAACACACTTGTTTTGTCGTACTTTCATTCACAAATAAGTACGATTATTTGGAGGTTTCTTATAAAATAATTAAAATTCTGTAAATTAATTTCTTGTAATATAGTTTGTAAAAATTAAAAAATAGTACAGAAATTTTCTAATTAATTCGTTTTACCTAACCACGATCGAAATGTTATCCTGTATGATTCATAAGATTTACCTTTATAAAGATTTTTTATATAAACCCTTTTCATCGTAAGGCGTCACACATTTCCTGCAGTGACATGGAGGAGTCATCATTACAGTTAATCTCTTCTAATGGCGGAATCATTCCTGCACGTACATAAAAAATGATTTAGAAAAATAGAAAATATTAGAGAATTAGTTTTAATTTACAAACATATTACTTGGTTATTAAATTAAAACTATTATTTTTAGGATTTAAATTGTCAGTAAACAATATCATATCTAAAAGTAATATTTTTATTATATTTATAATTTATTTGTGTCCTGTATCTATTATTTAAAAACAATCTTCTGGAAATTTATTATTGACAAATGAAATGTATTGTGTAAAATAAATCGCAATATTTAACCGTAATTTTATTCTAATATACAAAAAAAATAAAATTTTGAAAAAAAATCAAAAATATATAAGATACTGTTGATTATTATATATATGTGTGTGTGTGTGTGTGTGTGTTCTCCATGATAAATAAAAATTAAAACATAAATATAAAGTAATTGTAATAAATATAAATAAAGTACAAAACTAATAAATTGGCTGTAAGACAACTATGATTTTAGACAATAGTAAATAAGAAAACATTTGGCTTATTATGAATAAATGTTAGTAGCGGCTTATCTGGCACGAATGTACCTCGAGTTATGATTTTGACAGATTAAAGTGCTAGAGAATCAATATTAAATTTGTATGATATCTTTAAGTTATGTAATGTAAAACACAAGTATAATTACTGTTCATTAGGACTAGAGCTTCTCTTTCTCATCTCTCGTTGATTAGGTGTCGTAGTACTTGGTTATTCACTTTGCGTTGATGACTCAGTTTCATCAATGCCTCTTGAAGGATTTGGTCTATAATATTTGAAGGAATACGCAATATTTACTCGTAATTCTATTGTAATATACAAAAAAAACAAAATTTATTTTGAAGGAAAAGATTAAAAATATATTTTTAAAAATGTCAATATTTATTAAATTGCATATATATGTTATTCTAGTTTAATTATAAATTAAAAACATGAAAAATTTTAATGTTTTAGAAACATTAAAAGTGTACTATATAAGTAAAATTATACAAAATAAAACATCTATTGAACAAAACTATGTTTTTAATAGTGAGTATCAAAAAGAAAGAGAGAAAATGATTATATATTTTTATTGAAAGTATTAAATAAATAAGCATATGTAACTTTGTAATTTGTTATGTTTACGTTAGAGGTTTGTAAAATTTGTAGAACTAGAAAGAGTTTAATATTCCATTATTGATTACTTTATAAATAATAAAATTAATCAAATAATTATATGTTTGTAATGTAATATGAATTATTTTGTAATTTTTAATGATTATGTTATAAGATGTAAGTAACTAGAAAATGTCTCATAATTGGTATTTTATAAATAATAATAAAAATTGACATGTTAACAAATGGCAGTTGATAAATGACCACGTTTTTCGTAATATAATAAATGATTCTTGTGTTGGAAAGATAATACTCAGTTCTCAGATCCATCTGAGCTGATCCAATATAAAAAAAAGTATATAAATTACCTGTCTCTGTCCTCGGTCTGTATGAGAGAACGTTTATTACGTGTTTCAAATATCTCCTTTATTCGTTGGCGTTTTCTCAACTCAGGTGTTTCCTGAATACTGTGAAATACGGAATATTACTTAGCAGTTGTTACTTTTTATTTCGTGTCAGTGACTATGGTTAATAAAATATTAATCGTCCTTTAATAATACATGTTAGTTACAAAAATAAGAGTGTGCATGAGTTATTTTAACATAAAGATTAATAATAGGCGTAACTTGCGTGAACTCAGAATAAATGAATACAAATATTATAGATTTATTTTGCGATAGCTATTAAGAAATTTATTAAATGATATGTGTAAATTCAAATTGTCACATGAGAAAAAGAGGTCTACATTACGTGTTGTACGCGCGTGGCAATGCATAAGAAGGAAGCAACCGTTAAGAAATGATAACAATATCTTGCTATTGAATAGTATAGATGATACTGATTCGCAGGTTTGTAATTAATTCTTAATTATTTCACAAAAATTATTTTTGTGTGCTGTGTGCATATGTGCGTTTGTGCGCGCGCGTGTGTGTGAATAGAGTAATGCAGCAAATTGTTATACATTGGAAACAAGAATTAAAGCGCAAATGTATGTATGTCAATTATGAAAATATAAGTAAAATTACAAAATATATGGACCTATTTTAAACAAAAGAACGTTTTTAATAACAAATAGTAAATTAAAGAAAGAGTTTATAATATGTTTTTAATTAAAATATTATTTAAGTATATTTAATTTTGTAATTTTTGTAATTTTTGTAATTTTTGTAATTTTTTAATGATTATGTTATGAGATGTAAGTAACTAAAAAATGTTTTATAATTGGTTATTTTATAAATAATAATAAAAGTTGACATGTTAACAAATGGCATTTGATAAATGACCACGTTTTTCGTAATATAATAAATTATTCTTGTGTTGGCAATTACCTGTCTCTGTCCTCAGTCTGTATGAGAGAACGTTTATATTCTTTAAGTATCTCGTTTATTCGTTGGCGTTGCTCAGGTGTTTCGTGCAGTAGTCCATGTCTGTGAAAATACGGAATATTATTTAACAGTGTGTTACTTTTTATTTCGTGTCAGTGACTATAGTTAATAAAGTATTAATCGTCTTTTAATAATACATATTAGTTACAAAAATAATAGTGTGCATGAGTTATTTTAACATAAAGATTAATAATAGGCGTAACTTGCGTGAACTCAGAATAGATGAAACTGAATAATTTTTATTTTGCGATAGCTATTGAGAACTTTATTAAATGATATGTGTAAATTCAAATTGTCATATGAGAAAAAGAGGTCTACGTTACGTGTTGTACGCGCGTGGCAATGCATAAGAAGGAAGCAACCGTTAGGAAATGATAACAATATCTTGCTACAATATTTTGCTATTGAATAGCATAGATGATACTGATTCGCAGGTTTGTAATTAATTCTTAATTATTTCATTGCCAAATCACAAAACAATACAAGACTTCTCTATAAACTGTTTTATTTGAACGCGAGATTCTATGTAGTATAATATGTGTGTTATCAGACATTCTATCACACTCATCTGAACGCGCCGACAACCTCGCATGCATACTCTCTCACATAAATTGTGATTGGAGTTTTATCGTGTGTACAATTATTAATAGATAATATCTTTTATGCTTTAATAATAATTCTAGTATAGCACAAAGATTTATTTGTTATTAATTGTGATAACAATAAAATTGTTCTCACAATTAATTTCATTAAGACTCCTGCTGAGTGGATTGCCAAGTCCGTGTTGATGATGACTCAATACGGTAGAAACAAGAATCTCATTCCATGTACGACGTCGATACAAACTATGTATATACATATATATATTTACATATGTTTGAAAATGTATATATGTATACTTCTTGAGATGTCAAAAAGCTGAATTATTCTTAAGAATAATTATTCTTAAGAAACATACAGCATTTTTCGTTCTAGAGTGTTCATTTATTTAAAATAGTTGTCGCAGTGTTAAAAAAATATACCATAGACTCTCATTTTATTATAATTTAATATGTAAAAGAAAATATTTATTTTGATTCAATAGCCGTCAAACAATTTGTTTTCGTTAATTTGTTTCTCTTCGTTAGACAACTTAATTTGACAAACATGGGTTATTTGTTGACCCAAACAAAAGGAGAATTTCGATATTTTACGAATTTTATCGGTTACAAATGCTATTAAAAAATATTTTTATTTTAATGCTGTAACGTTGTAAGAATTTTCATGATATATTTTCTCACTAATGTTATCAATTCTAAACTGTAATGAGTGAACAGGAGCCTTAAATACATATATGTATACTCATGTATAATAAGATAGTAATATACAGTGTATAATGAAATAGCTAAAGAAACTTTAACGAATACAAGTTCATGCTGTAGATGCACACTCTTATATATTTATCTGCCCCTAAGTTCAAATAATATTAAATTTGTATGATATTTTTAAGTTATGTAAAACACAAGTATAATTACTGTTCATCAGGACCAGAGCTTCTCTTTCTCTTTTCCATCTTTCGTTCATTTGGCTGTGTCATAGTACTTGGTTGTCCACTTTGTGTTGAAGACTCAATTTGATCAGAGTCTCTCGAAGGGCCTGGTCTATAATATTTAAAGAAATACGCAATATTTACTCGTAATTCTATCGTAATATACAAAAAAAAAACAAAATTTATTTTGAAGAAAAAGATCAAAAATATATTTAAAAATATGTCAATATTTATTAAATTGCATAATATGTTATTCTAGTTTAATTGTAAATTAAAAACATAAAAAATTTTAATGTTTTAGAAACATTACAAGTACTATATAAGTGAAATTATACAAAATAAAATATTATCTATTGAACAAAACTATGTTTTTAATAGTGAGTATCAAAAAGAAAGAGAGAAAATGATTATATATTTTTATTGAAAGTATTAAATAAATAAGCATATGTAATTTTGTAATTTGTTATGCTTACGTTAGAGGTTTGTAAAATTTGTAGAACTAGAAAGAGTTTAATATTCCATTATTGATTACTTTATAAATAATAAAATTAATCAAATAATTATATGTTTGTAATGTAATATGAATTATTTTGTAATTTTTAATGATTATGTTATAAGAGTAAGTAACTAGGAAATGTCTCATAATTGGTATTTTATAAATAATAATAAAAGTTGACATGTTACTTATGGCAGTTGATAAATAACCACGTTTTTCGTAATATAATAAATTATTCTTGTGCTGGAAAGTTAAGACTCAATTCACAGATCCATCTGAGCTGATCCAATATAAAAAGAAAGTATATAAATTACTGTTCATCAGAAGTAGAGCTTCTCTTTCTCATCTCTCGTTCATTTGGCTGTGTCGTAATAGTACTTGGTTGTTCACTTTGTGTTGATGCCTCAGTTTGATCATATTCCCTCGAAGAGCCTGGTCTATAACATTTGAAGAAATATCTGATATAATTTAAAAAATAGAACATGTTACAGAATACTTATTAATTTAAATTGATTATTTTATAAATAATAAAATTAATCAAATAATTATATGTTTGTAATGTAATATGAATTATTTTATAATTTTTAATGATTATGTTATAAGAGTTAACTAGGAAATGTCTCATAATTGGTATTTTATAAATAATAATAAAAGTTGACATGTTACTTATGGCAGTTGATAAATAACCACGTTTTTCGTAATATAATAAATTATTCTTGTGCTGGAAAGTTAAGACTCAATTCACAGATCCATCTGAGCTGATCCAATATAAAAAGAAAGTATATAAATTACTGTTCATCAGAAGTAGAGCTTCTCTTTCTCATCTCTCGTTCATTTGGCTGTGTCGTAATAGTACTTGGTTGTTCACTTTGTGTTGATGCCTCAGTTTGATCATATTCCCTCGAAGAGCCTGGTCTATAACATTTGAAGAAATATCTGATATAATTTAAAAAATAGAACATGTTACAGAATACTTATTAATTTAAATTTCAAGAGCATACACGTTACTCGTTTCTTAGAGCAAAATTATTTTTAGCATTCCAGTGATCTGTATATCTGCTATTCAGTTATTAGAGCGGAAACTGTCATTTTTAGATTTCAAGTGATCAATATGTTATCAATAATTTAAAACTTATGTTTGTAATTTGTTTATGCTTTACATATTATATTTACACAAAGTAAAAATAATTTCTTTAAAGTTAATTGTAAAAAATGAATAACATTATTATGGAAATACATTATTCAATAAACAAATATCTAAAATATTGGATATTAGGTAAAAGTATACCATTGCTTGTAAGTATATGAAAGAATGTTAAACTGAATAGTAACAACGGTTAAACTGAATAAAAGAGTTTTCTATTATTTGCACAATTTCTTCAATAATTAATAAAAATTTAATTAGTAAAGGTCTGAGTGTATCAGCACGATTTTGTTAGTATCTAAGAAGAAAATCGGTTAATATTTAGTTTAGCAATTAATCACAGAATGAAATTTTAATAAATAATCATGTTTTTATATCATGTTTTTACATAATAAGAATTATGTTGAATTATTAATTGAGTGAAAAGTTTACTTCTCAGATCCGTTTATTCAATATAAAAAAAGTAAATAATTACCTAAGGTTGATAGAGTCAATTATTGGAAGGTCTCTCGTCAATTCTTCCTCCTTGCTTATGTAATAGATATAAATATATGTACATATAATTAAAATAAAACTTATCGAAAATTAAAAATAAATTAGTAAATTGCAAGAGAATGTAATAATTAATATATATGTGAGGTGTTTGTGGTGGTTGTGGTAGTTGGATTTGTTGATTACCTTTTTCCAAACGATCTATTAAGTTCTTATCCCGTCTGTGTAAATATGGAATATTACTCAATACTGTCACTTTTTATTTTGTGTCAACGATTTTGGTTAATAAAATATTAATTATGATATAATGATTATAACGCATGAGAAACGTTTCTAGAAATCGGTTATAAAATGTTTCAGAAAAACGTTCATAAAACATTTTTGAAACATATATGTGCTATTTGGGTTGTCTCTGCTCGCACGCTTCTACTCACGCGGATTGGCCAATGTTTTTAAATTATTTCTCGTTAAGTATTGTGAAGACAACAAAATGTAAAGGACTTTTCTATTTGTTTTTGCCTGTTCTGCCTGCACACGGCGATAATTATCGGACATTCTATATAAACGTACATATATACGAGAATCTATGTATGTATACTTCTTGAAAAGTCAAAAAGTTGAATTATTATCAAGAAACATAGAACATTATTCGTTCTAGAGTGTTACATTACATATTTACCTCCATCTAATTTCTGCAAGATCCTCAAATGAAATGTCTATACCACTTGTTTCTATGAATATCTTCCATAGCGCGATGTTACTTGGGAAGTCTTCTGCCTGTTCTAGAGTTCCGTGTATAATACTTAAGGTTTCACATATTACGTCAGACACTGTCCTTTCTTCTAGACCGAGCTTCTTTGCAATGTCCTCTTCATTGTATCCTTGAACGTGTAACTTAATAATCTCTTTACCGTGAGAACGCAACTGTTCGCGATCCATTTCGGTTGAATACAGCAACGAAACTGACTTATTTGTTCTTCAAAAGTCTTAATTTAGAAGTATATCCTTCTAATATAAACAAAGGATATAACCGAATTCATGATCATAACACAAGCTATATGATTCTCAACTATATGAATACTGTACGTCAATATATAATACAATATTTTATTTCTATTTATTATTAGGATTAGGTATATTAATTATTACATTCTCTTGCAATTTACTAATTTATTTTTAATTTTCGATAAGTTTTATTTTAATTATATGTACATATACCTATATCTATTACATAAGCAAATGTAATTAATAAGTACATAGTATTAATTATAAGAAATACATATTTTAATGAACAATACATATTAATATTAAATTATAATTAAGTGTGTAATAGTGATAGTAATAGAAATGTATATATTACATATTTCTTCATACGCTTGAAAAGTTATGAGATATTAAAGTTATGAGAAAAATCATTTCAAGTTACAAGGAAGGTGGAAAACAGATTTGTAGTTGTCAAAGATTTCTCAGAAATTGTTTCTGTATGGAATTTTTATTCGCCTCAAAGAAACGTGATCAAATTCGACCTATTCGTTAATTAAAGCAACTTAAACATTAAACATTATAAAGAAACATTAAAATATACGCTCTGTTTAATTATTATTCTTTTTATTAATTATATCCGTTTAAATTACAAATAATTCATGCAAGACGCGGACTTATTTCCTTCGATAAAACAAAAAAAGCAAAATGAGTTAATCCGTAACGCACATTTCTTTGAAATAACGCATGATATCTTACAATATAAAATTACAGTACAATACAATACATTACAATATAAAATACAAGTGACTCATTTACTAATTAATTTTTTAAATTAACTAATAAGTTATTAAACAAACATTAACCGTTATTAGATTTCGGAACTTTCTCTTTCTCGTTAACTAGAATTTTGCAATAGCAACATTCTGAAAGTCTCTTTATCGTTTAATTCTTATCGAGAAAATAATGCTTTGCATTAACAGTATCTGTCGATGTTACCGATATTTCTCGACAAACATTCATCGCGCATCAAAGTATAATTGTTCTTCTCATCAATCGCTATTATGCAGTAACATTTTAAACTTTCTGCCATTTGAGAAAACATGCCTCCTATTAAAGAACAATAATAATTTTAAGACATAAATATATATTTCTTGAGATTCGTCCAGTGTCGCATTTCGGATTCGCACGTCTATGTACCTTTTTGTTTACCGAACGACGACATTCGCTTAATCTTTCTTATGATTTTGGCGACTAATCTAATGATGAATTCTGAAAATATTATTAAATACTTAGAATTCAATAAAAGCTACCCAACTTTACAAGTCGGCTTTAAAGTACTTTCGAAAATACCCGTACATCGCCGGAATATCCAGCTTTCTTACTATTTTCAAAGTTTTCATGTTAGCAATAACGTTGTCTATTCAGTTTTAGTTGCTTTGTGATCTATATTTTTGTAAGAAGTGATAAATATATATATCAGAACATCGGGAAATCTCAGACTAATTAGATTTATAACATGGTTCATACATTTTATTCAGTCATTATAACTATCATTTTTTTAAGTTTAAACGGCCAATAAGATTTATAAGATATTATAAATCTCTATGGCTGCGTTCGCTTTGGTCGCTCACGCGCTGTAAGCGCTTATAAGCATTACTTATACCGTTCGCTTTTGGAGCCGTAAGCGCTTATTGGTCTAATAATGACATAATCGTGACGTCATAACTTCTGCTCACGAATGCTTATTTCATTCATGTAGGGCAGCGAAAGCGTAAGCGTCAATAAGTTCAAAACAAACGCACTTGAATAAACCGCTTAATCTGTTGAATGAGTTATACGAAGAATATGACATTGGAAAAAATATTAATACATTTAAAAGATGGGGAGACAGGAGAAACATATGGGATATATGTGTCCCCTTATGAGGCAATACGAATTGAAAGTGGTAAGTTCATTTCTTTACATATTTTTACTAAGGGATTTTGATTTTTGAGCAAATAGTGTTGCAATTAATATTTTTTATCCTCCATTTTTAAACGCTTATATCTGCTAACGATTCCAAAGCGAATAACATTAGCTATTTCAACATGAGCGCTTAGAAACCAAACGGAACGATTGAAAATAGCGCTTCTAAGCGTGAGCGCTTACAGCACATGAGCGCCCAAACCGAACGCAGCCTATGTTGACGCAATGGCAAAATGTTAATGTTTGGCAAAATCATTCTATTATTGTCAAATCTAAAAACTTCCTCGTAATAAAACCTGTATTAAACTAAAAATAACTCAAAATAAAAAATGATAATTTTATAAAATTATTTTTATTTACATGATTTGTCAATTATTTATTACAGCTATATCGACATACGTTCATTTGCAAGTCACTTGCTTTGTGCAAAGAATACATTTTATCGTATACAATATGCAAATTAACGAAAATAATTTCGCTTCTTCTTTCTCCATTATTAATAACATTATAATAAATATTATATTATAATAACATGTATAATATAAGCAATAAAATTATAATTATAATGTTATAATACATATTAATATTTATTATAATGTCATAATATGTGTAAATAAGAAATGTGGCGATTAATTTCTGATATTTGATCTGATAAAGTTTTCTGATATTCTGATATTCTTGATCTGATAAAATTTAAACTTATATAATATTTATTTACGCTTCAATGTAAGGAACGCGCAGATATTATAGTAAGTTCATCAAGTTATATAAATTCATCTGGAATTAATTTGCACATTTCTTATTTATTTACGCAATGTATACATAAAAATAATTTGTCGAATATGTATTGTTTTGGAAAATAGAAAACGAAATTCTGAATGAAAATAAATCGCGTTTAGTCATAATTTCGTCATTGTCAAATCTAAAAATCTACTTGTAAAAAAAAAAACTAATAATAAACTAATAAAAAGAAATAAAAACGCCAAGTACAAATCCTTTTTATGAAACCAAAATTTTTAAATGATAAAAAAAAGTAAATTAAAATTATAAAAAAGTATTAAAATTAAACAATAATAATATAGGCCGGTATTCATAGTCGGGTCTTATAATTAAGACTTAAGTTCATCTTCAGATACTCCGTAGCCAATCAAACTGATTCGTACAGCATCTAAAAGATAAACTTAAGACGATCTTTAAATATAAAACCCGACTATAAATACCGGCCTATGAAATTTATTATTATAAAATAAAACTTATTATGATTTAATTTATATAAACATATAATTTACATAATTAATAATATAATTTATGTAATTATATGCAATCAAATGTATTAAATACACTAATGTACATTGTTTATCTATGTTTTGTAACTGACTTTCTATTTGAAATTTGTATCGGAACGTATTAAGTACATGCGTGCGAAGTTTCTAGAGCTTACTTGTATGATCGACAAACTGCCACTCAATATGTAAACGACGCGTACATCTTATTGTTTTATTGTTTTTATCGCTGAGGAAGACCCCGTGAGGTCGAAACGTTTGATTTTTCGAATTTGTTATTGTAAATTGTGATCGTGCAATGAGAGATTAAATATACTTTATTTTATTGTGTCATCCATGTTGCTCGTTTTTTATATACATTGGCCTTTTGAGTTCGTAGGATTTTATTATTTATAACGAGCGGTATATGCTTATCATAGTTATTTTATTACGCTGGCCTGAAAATGCGCGTTTCTCACTATATAGCTCGGTACCACACTTATAATATATATTATATACGTCAACATTTCGGTGAAAAAACAGCGTCTTGGTTAAAGAAGTGGCTTGACACTAATTACAAATTGATAATTGCGACGTCCAAATTACAGTTTTTAAAGTGTTGTGAACACCACCAATTGTTTCCCCAACATTTAAATCGTTTGTGCTGCATTCATTTTCACTTACACCATTACAGATTTTTGCGAAAGTTACAAAAATTAATATTGAAATTCAAAAGGGAAGCTCTTAAATTGGAGATCTTCGACCTACACAGAAAGGTGTGGCTTTTAAGTGAGGATCTTTGGTGGTTATCCTATAAGTTAGCTAATGTATTGCCTTCCCGTATGTGGGATGACATAAATAAGTCCTGTAGTAATACTTTTTATAACCATCATAGACGACAATGGCATCTACACAAAAATAAGTTTTTATGGACAATAAAGAAGAAAAATACTGAATATATTAATAGCATCAAACCTATCGAGTTTGTCGCAGTTTCTGATAACAAAGGATTGCTGACTAATATTAGATTTGGAAACGATATCCCATGCGAACCGGTGTCCACATTCTAGTGG
>CABEGB010001307.1:0-21155 GCA_901521435.1 Crematogaster levior
CTGGTTCTACGAGCATGTTCCTGGTGGAATTTTCTCCTCACGAAAATTCTTCGGATCGTTTAAAGGAGACGGAAACGTCATCGTGCATCTTCTCCTGTTCCTCTCCTCCACCTTGCCGCTTCTGAAGGAGGAGAGAACGAGTGACCCGGAAATTCTGACATACCGATGTGGATATTGAACATTATTTTTCCAAGGCGAACTGAGGCGTGATCCTCGTCACGAGTCGGTCGAAAAATTTGTCAGGATCATGTAACAATATTATTCACGGGACTACATTTCCTCCCCTCCCCCTCTCCTTCAGATAAATTAGAAAAATAAAGTACATTTATTATAGGTAATACATTTAAAAATAAGGACGTGTTAAAAAAAGAATAGATACTGTTAAAATGGTGTTCGAGAAAATAATTAAAAAGTTGCATTACGTAGATTATTTTAGAGTAAGCCTGGAAACTCAACTCTTGAAACTCTCTTTCTCTCTCAATTTATTACTTCTTGTTATCTTCGTGTATATCGGGAATTTGTTTATTCGATTTTCTTCCATTTCTCTCTTTCACTATCTCATACGCTCCTCGAAAAGTTCCAGTTCGGATTTTATGCTCTACGAGCACGCTTTTGCACGGTTGCGCAAAAACATTTATATCAAGTAAATGGATGGTTTCCAGGCTATACGTGAACTAGTCCTCGTAATTTTGGAAGTAACGCCGAAATGGTAGAATATATATATATATATATATATATATATATATATATACATAATTTCAGTTTTAACTTTTGCTCGATTGCATAATAATAATCACGAAATTGATACTGAAAATCAATCTTCATTAAATTATTATCTTGCGCAAATTGTCTTTGATTCTATTTGATTCGATCAATATCTCTGATTAGTACACGCTTATTCATCACACTTAGTAACTAATTACGTTGCTGAGGGTGTTTTTGAAAATTTACGATCCTGAACGTTATCTGGAAACAATGTGGAATTTTTTGAGTGATGGGTAGCAGTGCATGACAATAAACACGCAATTTTTCACTGTTGATTTTACACAAGTTATGTATAAACACTGTTATGTATAAACGCTTTTTTGTATACTTTACATGAAATGTTTTGTTTATAGCAATTATAAAAAAACTATTTTTTCTTTTTTTAAAGAGATTTCCTACAGAAATTTTATTAAGTTCAATATTTTAGGATATCAATATTTAAGACGTATCGCTCATTTGCTACAATAACGATATAACTAAAAAATTGTCATTTTTTAAGTTGCTTGTTGAAAAAATAAAGATTCAATATACATAATAAAAAGCTTATATACAATTAGAGACTTTTGTCCGTGTGCAATCAGTTATTACACTAAAATCGTATACAAAAAAAAATTACAAAATTTTAATGATTCAAAATTATTTTTTGAAAAATTTTGTTTTTTGCGTTTTTGTGTTATTGTTGATGTAAATGAGCGACAACTGCTTAAAACTGTCAGTTTATCTATAGATAAAAATTAATCCCTTTGTGTTAGAATAGATAGATTTCTATTATTCTTTTAATTTCTTTCTTTGAGCAAAATATTGTTG
This sequence comes from Crematogaster levior, assembly GCA_901521435.1. Taxonomy (NCBI): domain Eukaryota; kingdom Metazoa; phylum Arthropoda; class Insecta; order Hymenoptera; family Formicidae; genus Crematogaster; species Crematogaster levior. Next base: position 1,573 of record CABEGB010001307.1, read on the forward strand.
AGACCATTTAGCTAAGCCTGCATTCTATTACTGCGCAAGTAAGATGAAATAATGAAATAATATAGTAGTGCTTCATGAATGAGAGGGTTAAAACTATATGTAGCAAGAATAATCGTGAGAAAGTTGATATACTTCTCCCTAGATCCTATTGTCAAATCCATCGATGGATCCTTCTAAGTATCTTTACTAGTACCAAATGTTATTATTATATTTCTTTGTTATACGTAATGTCCAACAATTCATATAACCACTTATTAAAATAAGCATCCATATTCAAATGAAAATATTACTAACTTGCACAATATATACAACCAAAATACCAGTAAACAATTAATAAATTCTTGACCGTGAGTTACTAAATAGTAAGAGTGAATAAAAATACGAGTATTCAAATAACGGTAATTAATTTTAAATAAAAATCTTATCTTGAAATTCGTTTCCTCTTTCATCTTTTGTCTCTAAAAATTTATTCTACATTTTAAAGAATTCGAAATCCAATTAAAAAGGCTCCGTTGTTCTGCGGGAAAAAAAAATAAGACGTAGCTTTGTCGGACCTACTATTTGCGTTATTCTTGTTACATGTCAACCGTGCCTTTGCACAGGAACACTTCACGCGCCGCCTACTACTGTTACTCAGATTCCACTTGACAGAGATACATATCATAGTCATTCACGCGCCCGCGAATTAGAAGAGCGTCGACGCGAAGCGATGATCGCGCTAGCGAAACGATGGCTACGAAAAGATATCGATGTGAGAAAAATCCAGAAAAAAAAGCAGTATATATTCGAGAATATCGTATTATTTACATCTAAGCTGCTAAGCATTCTGTCGGCGCTCTTTCAAGTTGTCACATTTCTTTATCTCCCTCAGGGAGATAAGACCCGATTTTTCATTCCGTGATTAATTGAAAAATTATAATCGATTCTCTTCTTAGATAATAATGTAGAGAAAGATAGGAAGTCGTGATTAAACTCGTGATTAACCACGGGATGAAAAATCGAACTTTAGTATTTCCGAAGCTGCGTCAAAACGAACGCGGTTGCGCGAGAACGCTTTTACATTGCGCTACCAATACCGCGAGAAATAAGCCATTGAACGGCGCAGGAATATAAACCGATAATGCGGCCAGTTTCCTGGCGAAGAAATCGGATTTCAAAGCACGTGCGACGATAATAATAGCGTCATCGCCGGCTACGTCGCGACTTTAAATGCCTCGGCATTAGCATCATCTCCGCATTTGAAGTGTTAACGATAAATCGGCGACGATAAGCGAGCCCGTTCCCTTCGAGAAATCTTGAAATTCTCGTTGACACGCAACAAAATGGGCGTCATTCAATTAAACGCAAACGAAAGTCGAGAGAGAATAATTCTTATTTCGATGTTGCACCACGATCGGAAACGGATTCTTTCGTTCGGTAAGCTGCTGTAAAGCGATAATGAAAATTCGTAAGGCGCGCTAACTTGTGCTAAGTGCACTTGTCACCAAGTGCACTTCAACCAAGGCAGTTAAAGCCTTATGGACGGATTGCTATATCTTCAGCTCATGCCGAAAGCATGGGCGCTACTGTTTGGAAAATCTCGTCTAATGCGGTGTCTGCGATGAAATTTTAAGACTTAATCCTGACACGTCAGACTTTTTTTTGCTCACGCGAACGTCAGAATCTGTCAGACTTTTGCCGTGCAATTCCGATGTAAATGTTATTAATTCATAAAAATTTATTTTTTATTACAATTTCGAGCAGTATAGAACGGAAACGTGCCGTCAAAAAAGTGAATTTTGTTAATTATCTTGTATAAGATAATTGTTTCCGAAAGTTATTTTAAAAAAGTTTTGACAGGACCCAGGAAATTTTGACTGGCACGTTGGGGTCAAGCTTTAAGCCGAAATTGACCAATCACGATCAAAGTGTGAAGAAGAATAATCGACTGTGATCGATCAATTCCGACTTAAAGCTTAAGCCTTAAGCTTTGTGTACGATATCAGAATCGCGCTGGCAACGGTTTCTCGACATCCTGCAAGACATCGATAATTCGTACGAGTGTCTACAATGAGATTATAACCCTTTTAGTGCCGAACGACGATATATCGTCGTTCGCAACACTTGCGAAAAGTGCCAACGATGATATATCGTCGCGTATTCGAGGGCGTCTTACTATTCGCATTGCGAGAAAGCTCTATCTCAAAATAAATTTATAAAACGTTATAAACGGTCTAATTTCATTGCAAAAGAATTTAAAAAATTGTTTTTGGGTTTAACTTTGTTATATTCTATGCTGGTTGGTGCCGAGGCTCTGTATACGCTGGAGCGATAAGGTAGAAACTCGACACGGGACAGTTTCAGAGCATTTCTTAGCATTTCTTAACTGTGATCAAACAATGATTATTCTTATGTGCAAATATTGTTTGTAGAAGAGAAACTTGTTTCTATGTTTTTCATCATGTTTTATATTGATGTTATTCGTATGATTTTCAACAAATATTGAAATACAATTGGCATTACTTTATTCTTTCTTTATTTCGTAATATGCTGCTTTTTGAATTTTGTAAATATCATTTTTAATTTGGTTTTTCTGAGCTTTTTCCCAAATCTTAGCAAATTCGTCAAATTGGCTCGGTATTCTTCGCATAGGTACGATACTTTTGCTCGGCACTAAAAGGGTTAAGCCTTGTGTCCGCGATACCTATTAGAAATCGGTCCGAAATCTTGCGCTTCCGAGAAGTGTTCAGCCAATAAAATTGCCTTTTTTCCATAAAAAACTGCAAGTTGATACATATTTCTCGGCATCAAGATCTCGGGCCGATTTCTGGTATCGTGGACACAAGGCTTTACGGCTTAAAATCTCATTGTAGACCCTCGTACGAATTATCGATGTCCTGCAGGATGTCGAGAAACCGTTCCCAGCGCGTATCGCGCGACCGATACGCCCACGCACGGGAAGCACGCGCGCGACCACCGATCGCGACCCGGTATGGGTTAACGCCGACACGGAGAAAGAGAACGGCAAGGACGATACGATACGAGGGGATGGCGGAACGGATAGGAATAAAGAGAGCCGAGGAAACTGCAGAATGCGATTGAGAAGCGTGGTTAGAAATATGGAGCGCAAATACGAACCTTGCGGCAAAAATACACGAAATATACGGCGGAAAAAATCGAGAACGAGAATATAAGCGAAAAATCAAAGCAACAAAAAAACGCAAAAAAAATTTGAAACAGATGCACGAAAAATGTGAGGACAAATCGGATCGTGTCGGCCGTTCCCATAACTTAATTAATTGGCGCCGATCGTAGTTTTCAAGCGAGCGGAGCGGAGAGAACCGCTCCGGGTACATTTTCAATCAATGTTTATGGGAACGGCCGTCATGACGGTGTTGTAGCTGTTACGCGATCGTCGTAACACTCACCTCCTCGAGGGACGTGATGGTCTGCCTGCACTGTGGCATTCGCGAGACGAACGTGGACGTGGTGGGCGAGTTGTAGTCCTCCCTCGTCTCCTCGACGAACTCGCTCACGGCGATCAGGCCCGGCATCTTTTCACCCGTTCTCGTTTTCCGTCAGTTGTTCCGTCTCCCGCCGTTCACCCCACCCTCCACCACAGCGCCCAGCTGCGAGCGAAGCTGTCCCCTCGGTGGATCGCGCTTCTCACCGCGACTCCCCCTCGCTCGTCCTCGTCGTCGTCGCCGTCGCCACCGCCGCGCCGCCGCCGCCGCCGTCGTCGTCGTCGGCTTCGTCGTCGCCGGCGACCGCGTGCACTTCTACACTCCGCGGACACCGTTCACTTCACTTGTCTCTCGCCATAAATTCCGCGGGGAACACCCCGACCGCGTTTTCCTCTCCTAGCGCCGTTTTTTGTTTTTTTATCGTGATGTGCACGGTATGAACGTCGTCCCGGTGCGAGGAGTGACAGGGAGCGAGAGAGAGGCGGGGGGAGCGTGAAGGCGCGAGAGAAAGAGAGAAAAACAGAGAGGAATGAATGACGAGGGAGCGAGACGGTTCGAGTAGTGTTGTCCGACGGCCACCACCTCTCCGCGCAGAGAGGAAGAGAGAAAGCGAGACGAACACTCGCGACAGACCGGCGCGATTATCTTCGCGACATAGTCGCGGCGAGCCACCAGCCGTCGCGAGGACGCATAGCAGCAACAGTAACAGCAGCAGTAGTTGACTCTTTTCGTCGGCAAGGAGCGCGGGTCACCACGCATACGTGCATGCGCGCATGCACACCGGGGCGAATGGATGGACCGACGCGCACGAACGCATAAAAGCACACCGGAGAGGGCACGCGCGCGCGCGCGCGCGTACGCAGCTGCGTCCGCGGAATGCTCCTTCGTACTCCAATCTCGCACCTAATCGCGCACCCTAACCGCCCTCGGTCGGTGCCCGAGTACCGCCGAAACACTCGCGACTGCGGCCGAAGTTTTACTGAGGCGGCGCTGTTGACGCGCGCGCGACCAAACAGTCCAGTACCAGACGTTCGCCATGAAACGAAAATATATTCAGAGCGGTCAGCGATGATGGCGACAGGAACGGCGATAGCGGAACGAGAGAAAAGGCGGGAAATTGAAGAGGGAATGGACGTTTCGGACTTTCAGATTTATGTTGTATAAATACGATACTAGAAAGGGGAATTGTATTTTAAACAGCGTCCGACCGATAATCGAATTGTTCGTTTATTTACTTAAATTGTTTGTAAAATATATTTTCGCGCAGAATAACTAATATCCGCGATCTCTAAACTGTTTCTTGTTATGCCAAAAAAATGAATATTGTTACGAATTGAAACATGATCTTGTGACAGATCTTACAAGAATTTTTAATTCTCAAAGCTCGTCTATAATACGCTGAGTAAGAGTAGGAGTAAAAGTAGAAGAAAATAAAGCATTTCTATTTCTTATTTCTATTTCAGCTCTTACGTTTATGCTCGGTGAATCAGAGTTGGCTACAAATATTTTAAAAGTTACGCCTATACTTTGGTTTTCTTACAAAAAGTAATGAAAAAGTAATAAGATTATTTCTTAGGAGATAAGCTTACTCCTTGTATTGTACCTTCATATACTGATCAGTAAATTTAATCGCAGCGATAAAATTGTGTTGTATACAGTTAGAATACAGAAATTTGAGTTACAACCCAAAAAGCAAAGTTCAAGTATTTAAATGTTTTATTACAGAAACATAAAATAATATTACATTACAACTTCCTGAAGCTTAAGCTGTTTTTTGCTCTTAGCCTTAACTTGAGCAGCGATCCGATCCAAGTCCCTGCGTCCTTGACTAGTCAATTTGCGTCCTCCAAGCGGTGCCTTTTCGATCAGCTTCAACTGTTCCAAGCTTTGGAGCGCCTTACGCGCGACTCCACCAGCCGATCGGCAGAAGTGGCTGGGATGGGTGCCATTGCGTTTGCGTCCACCAAAGATCTTGGTAACAGCACCAACTCCAATTGGACTACGAATGTAGATATGACGTACTAAAGCGGCACATCTGATATAGTACCAGTCAGGATCGTAAGGAGCCAGTTCCTTGAATTTTGCTGTTTTCACAATATCCACCCACTCTGGCACACGCATCTTGCCAGTTCTAAAATTTTATAAAATACAAGTTAAATTACAAAATGTATCATTCAGCCACAGAACAACTATTCTTATAATCATGAAACATGAAATATTCTTATGAGAAATATATATTGAGGTAAAAATTTTTATAAAATTTTTAGAAAGTGAATTAAAATAATAAAAAGAAGAAACAACAATAATATTAAATGAAATAAAGATATAATATATATTGACACAATGTGCATTCTAGATATTACACCTGTAGACATTAGTTAGGTTAGGTTAGACTGGGAACATATTCTTACTTACTTTTTGAGGAAGGCTGCAAAGGCCTTGACGAATTTTTGCTGATCGACGTCCTTCAGTGTTACAGACGGCATCTAGAAGGAAAGTTTAACTCGATAAAATAGTTAACACTTGAAATAGTATGCGTACACGTGTGGGATAGAAATTAACGTTGTGAATCTTTCTGATCTCGAGCAGAGTAAAGAATCAGTAAAGGATCGTAGGAGCCATTAAATCGATATGTTTCTCACTATAAATTCTCATATATTGTTTACTATAAACGGCTTAAATCGTCAGAGGACTGTCAACACAACGCACCTTTGCAAGAAGAACAAACCGGAAAGAGCAAGATCCAAGTGGAAGGACAACGGCAACAGCTTGAATCATAAAATGGTAGCCATGGGCGCCATGATGTGAGGCGACAGGCGGGAAATTCAAGAAGACAAACAAATATTTTGCGGGTTGTGAGATAAATTGTTATTATTAATTGCTTTTTATTTATTTCATTCAAAGATGTTCGAATTTACTGCATTTCAGTGATTATACGCCAAAATTATTTATTTGCCAGCTGCTGTATTAGATACCACATTTCAAAATTAGAAAATTTAATTTTAGATTTATCTTTCATTAGAACAAAATTTTATTAATGTCTTTTATATGTAATGTGAGTATTTAACAAATCCGGAACTCAACAATCCATGTAAAAATAAACGATAATATTTCATAATTAATATTTTGCGAATAGCGATAAGCGAATGGTAACAACGTAGCTAATAGAATTTAAAAAAATAAGAATTATACTTCAGATGTGTGTAAAATAATGTACATTTCTTAAGGCTTCTGCTGATTCGATTGATGTAGAAACAAGAATCTTATTGTATATATCGAAACACAAAATATATGAATTTGTGAATATATAATTATTTTTGCAATGTTATTTTTCGTTTTGGTGCAGTGTTTTTATTTTTAAATTTTTTAAATAATTATATTTTTAAAATAATATTGTTAGTGTTAAAATATACCAAAGATTTTTATTTTGCTATAACTTAATATATAAAAGTACATCAATTTGACAAATAAACAAATAGTTGCATAGAGATATGAATCTAAATTTGTAAGGATATGAATTATTGTTAAAAGAACTTTTTCAAAATAAAATGGCGTACATTTACCGCGAATTACATCAGCAGCCGGCCGATCTAACAGTGAATTTGGCGTACATGTAGTGACTCTGCTGATACTGCTCCGACATAGTGCAAGTACAAGATACTGTACATACATACAAGAACAGATGCAACTGTCAAAAAAAGTGTACTACAAACTGCACTTTCAGAAAAGTTTTTGTTCTCGTTCAGTTTGTTTCTCGTTTGTCCAAATATAATACAAATTCAGCACTACATGAGAACTAGTTTTTATTTGTTGAAGACAACAATCTAAATGCCGGAACAGTGAATATAATCCGAAAAAAATGTGTAGTGCCGAAAAAGGTTTGCACTCATCATAAGCTGCCGAAAACTCGCTATAATTCAACTCGTCCAACATTTAGAAAAGAACTACATTCAGTTCATTCACTGCGATTGTAAAGCCGTATTAGACTGCAGATTGAAATTGAATTGAAATTTGACTAATCATAATAAAGAAAATTAAATCGTGTTTAGTAAACTTTGCTCTGATTGGTCCAATCTCAATCTTCATCTGTCGCCTGATACGGGCTTAATTCGCATAATTGACAGAACCTTCATAATTCAACGATTAACCCATCATGACGTAGCAGACTGATGCAATTGAAAAGATGGCAAAAGATAATAGTGTTGCGCAATGTTGCGACACGAGGGGATACGTAGGATAGTACTGGGAGAATCAGCGGTGTGTTATCATCGGTAGTTACGCCACAGGTTGAGACGTTTGGTAGTTGCTTTATATACGTGGACGGATGATGAAGCGGATCATGATTCGCAAACTTTGCCGAGTGGCGTCGCCGACAGTCTTACAGGGAAACAAGACTCGTGCGAAACACACTATGGCCAACGTTCTGACGGAGTGCGTGCCCTTTTCGAGAGACTTCCTGTTTCGCCAGGTAACACTCGCATGAAGAATAACCGGCCTATGTTTACAAGTACTCGGCGTGACCGCCAACGTCATCTGACGGGTGACAGTGATGATATGTATGGGTCTGTTCTTTTCAGCTGCACTGCTGAACTAGTGCAATAAGTTAGAGTGAAAAAATATATATATGTCTCATTCTAACTTATTGCACTAGTTCAGCAGTGCAGCTGAAAAGAACAGACCCTATGACTCTTTAAAGTGGGTTTGTTCGCGTCGCAATATCCCAATATGCTCCTACTCACTCCAATACGCTCCAATCTATAGTATACGTAACGTAATACTATAGTTTGGAGCGAGGAGGAGCATGTTGGGGCAAGCGACACGAACAAACCTAGTGTAATTCATAGCTCAATCATACATTTAAGGTACAATTTCATGCGAGCGAAGAAAAGCTAGCGTTTACTCTCTCTCCATCAATTTTCGACAGAGATGACTAAAATGGCTACATTCAGCGAAGAAACGCTAAAAGTTCGATTGAGTCGAACTTTTAGCGAAACAACGTTGAGATCAAAGTGGGGTTATAAATCAGAGTAATAAAGTTAAGATATATTAATGCTGCAAATGTTGCAAATTATAACTGCTGCAAAGCGAAAAGAATCATAATTAAACTACAGTATTATCACATTATTTACTTAGTTTTCTTGCTTTCTCATGCATGTCCCTATTTTATAATACTATATTTTATAATTTCAAAAATTTATGGAAAGTAGAAGATGATAATAATTTATTTGGAAAAGTACAATTGTCTGGTACATTCTAATAAAATCTGTTTATTTTTATTTTATTTTATTTTATTTTATTTATTTATTTTATTATTATAGTTCTATTATTTTGCCATTGCTTCCTCGGAAATCTGTCGAGTGTTCTTAGTTTATTGCAAGTAAATAAAAAGCCAACGAAAACACGCTCCATGAAAAAGTTAGGAGACGAAAGCGAACAGCGTTTCAACACATCTTTGCTTTGGTGGAGTGGGGATAAACGCTAGCTTTTCTTCGCTCGCATGAAATTTTACCTTTAAGATTGCGTTCAAATTCCCCATCCGGGTAACTATACACTAGAAGTTGTTATAGTACATGTCACGTATGCTATAGTACTTCTAGTATTATGCACCCAGGTGGGGAATCTGAATGCAACCTAAGGGTGCCGTCACATGGCGCGTATTTTTTAAGACACGTAATTTGTGAGAACCAATCGCAAATCAGTGTAGAACAGAAAGTTAACAGTAATTATAACAGTAATTATGATCTCTAATTAGTTGTATTATTTACGCATTACGCAAAATACGCCCTATGTGACGGCACCCTTAGATTGTTTTAAATCTGGTCTTAAAATTCTATCCAGCCAATGAAATGACCGAAAAGAGCATACTTAAAATCAACAATCTTGAACGTAGAAATTGGATTATATAATAAATACCTTAGTATCTTTCCGGAAACTTTTCACATTTAAAGCTAATTTTAAGGGTGACTGATCAAATTCCAATTAATTTAATCGGTGACTAATTCAATTTGGAAAATTGTTTAAATTTCTTTCTTTTTAATATGATTTATTATTATCCATAATATAATTTTTTTCTATGTACATAATTAAATAATAAGTTAAATAAAAAAATAATTTTGTCTCTTTTAACAAAATAATACAATAATACAATACAAGTGTTATTTGTATTGTAATTAACTATTGTAATTAATCGTCGATTAAATTAATTGAAATTTGATTGAATTTATCCTATGAAGATATTGTTTAATTCGAAACAAAATTTTTACTTGGTTCTTCTTTTCAAATGTTTTAATCCATAAAACATGCTACATGCTAAAATGTCCTTTTTTACTTTTACTTGGGTTTTGAAAAGTGTTTTTAAATCAAGGAAAATAAATCCACAAATACAGCTTTAATTTTTGTATATATATTTAAAATTTAGCGGAAAAAAGGAAAAGCAAAAAAGTATGAGAAAAACGTATTTAAAAAGTATTAAAAAATGCTTTATAAAGAACACGTCTGAGGTTTGTTTTTTTTTGTAGTATTTTAAATAAAATAAACATATACTCGATATCTCGAAAAAAAATAAAATAAAATATTGTAAGATAGCATAGAAAAAAAAAACAATTTAAAAAAAGTAAACCTATAAACTCTATTTTCTTTCTTCTACGTTACTACATATAAAACAAAGTGACTCTACATCTCGGATTTTGAGGGATAAAGAAAGGATTGCAGAAAAATGTGGAAAAGCGCGGTCAGGGAAAACATTGGCATTCACGTTCACGTTTGAGAGGATATTCGGAATAACCTTGAAAGCGCTGAACTTTACATTTGAGAGTTTACTCAGATTATAAAAATTTTGAAGTGCAAGTATCCCTAGCTGACTGAAGTGTCCCAAGAGAGGAATTTTTTTCACGAATATGGAACAAATTTTTCTTCTTAACAAAAATGCCGAGGAATTTTTTCATAACTTCATAATTTTACCCGCAATATTTACTAAATTACTTTTCTAACTCATTGTTTACCGCATTACCGCAATGGTTTCGATGTCATGTTCTTTAATCTGTATTGTTTCTATAATACTCTGTATTGATCAACTAACTGAACGCGTGTTTTTTTTTCTATAGAGTTTTTTCCGTTTACAATTTTAACGGACGTTTGAAATGGTTTGAGCGGAAATTTGATTTACCAGTCTAAAAGTAATCAGTTTTGAGTTTAACTCGAACGTATGGAATGCGAAATATTCGTCATTGTTTTTGTTATGACTTTTACGTTGGTTACACTTTCTGTGTAACAAGATTATAACAGCAAAATGTCACATTAAGTGATAAGTTACGATAAATGTAAGGGGTCACTGAAAATAAATTAATTTAATTCATTAATAAATTCGTTTCCGCAATGAAATATGAAAGCGAACGGATGAGACGACAGTATCAATGTAACAAAGAAATAGTGATGAAAAAGTGCACCGTTACATTTTTTTCGCTTATATTTGGATTTGTATTCAAAGGGAAGACCGTTTCGTTTTTTCGGTAAGCTTCAAGTCAGAAACGGATAAAAACACAGATGAAATCTGACTAAAAATAAAAATTATTAAAAATTATTATATATCCGAATTATCTTCAAAAAGGAGTCACTACAGGATTAGTGAATGTTGCGCGTTAACATTGGAGGAAAAATGCAGAAAAACATTTTATTTTTCATTTGAGTGAAAATAGTATTCGCGTAGTCTCATGTATTTTTAAAAGAATTATATTTTCTACTGTCCCTCTCCTGCCCACGTCACACACGAATCGGAGGATCGATTCAATTAAACATACGATAGAATTCAAAATCGTTGTGAAATGTGAATACATTACTTGCGATTGATTATCTTATCTGTCGTATTTTTGATTTGCTCAGGACCTAAATACATGTGCAGTAAATGTTATCTGAAAGCATGACGTTTCATAATCTCCTTTGTGACTTTGTTATCATGACGTTATACAATGTCGTATGGATATACATTTATATTATATCTTTGTATCATTACATTTATTTTCAGGGTTGTAATGTATATACAAGTGTTAATGTTAAAAGTACAACTGCGAGAATGATATTAAAATAAGAATAATGTGTTTTTTTAATATTACAGAAATTTTGTACAAATTGTATACAAATTTTATATAAATTCTATAAAATAGATAATGTAATTTTATATTATTCATATGACTGCGCTAGAAAGTAATGAATAATTTAAAATCTGTCCAGTTTTTCGATCCAATATCCAGTACGTACACGTATCTGCTGGCCGATATCAACGATAAGGAAGCGATTTTGATTGATCCGGTCATTGAATGGGTTGATCGTGACAAAACAATCGTCGAGGAGCTGGGATTAAAGCTGAAATACGCCCGTGAGTTGTCAACCGAGCACAGATCATTATCTCGCTCGTAAATTTCGCGGTTTGTGAAAAATAGTGGAAAATCGACGCGAGAGAAACGCCATGCAGTTTTTCAGTATCATTCGATATTATTTAGTCGGGATTGTATGCTTTGCGTGTTACATTCCAACTAGATTGCACGTGAAGTTTACCTATACCATGTATTTTGAAAACAAATTCGAATTTTTGCGTAGTAGTAGCACGTTAAAATAGTGTCACATCGTATCGTACATTATAATCACTTATAGACTGTCGTTGAAATCGGGAAGAAGCGTCTTACTGACATTAATTATTCCATCACCATCTAATTTAGAATATTTTTATTGAAGTACGTTATTTTGAAAAAATGCGATAATATACTCGCGTTTTCTTTCGAACTTCAATTTATACCACTTTTATGATATAATGTACACAATTTTTTGAGGAAAGTTCTACTGAAGAGTTAGTGTAAGAAATATCGATTCAAACTCGAGAGCGTGGCCTCTACTACGTATATGAAATTTTGGGGTAACTTTCTGAAAATATTTATCAGATGTTAAGCTTCACATATCGACGTTTATTGCTCTTTTAGCTTTTAAAACTCGCGAAGAGCTAAACCAATATCGATAGCCATTTCCACAACGTTATGTGTAATGGGATTTTTCCGATTTCCTACCTTTTTTACAAAATTGGACGTGATTTGAAGTTCAGAAAAACATTTCTCATCCATATCGATCGATGCACGATTAATAAAAATTACCATGTGCGATTATCAGGTCGGCATTTTGCATTAACGTTGCACGAAATTAATCATCCTGCGGGTGCAGAAACCTAACATTTATTGACGTACTACGCCCGTAAAACACTCAAATCGATAACTAATTAATTACGTACACTAATTAACAACAAAACGTATTATCTTACCGGCGTCGTTACTCGATATCGTCGGAAATGTACTTGTCGGCAATTACGCGATGCACCGTGCTGTGATTTACGAGCCGAGGGCGTAGAGTTATATCGCAAACTATCCTACTAACCGACCAATATTTGCCGAACTTCGTAATGAATTAGCATGCAATCCCGCCACCGCTAAGGACGGTCGTGGACCCCGCATAGTTTTGCCATTGTCCTGAGGGTTAACACGCCGGTGGACCATAAACCCGGTGAGAGTGCGCTTGGGCATATTGTCGAACTTCGCCAATTTCGATAAAGAACTTCGACTTGGGGGCACGAGTCAATACGATTTCGTAGTCGCTGCATAATTCTCGGGTGTATCGCGACGACGAGAGCGTTATTTCGACAAATCGTGCTTATCGCGCGTGAGGATGGATCTGCATGGAAATTAATTAAGTTTAACCCTTGATTGAAAGTTTGTCTAATCAACGGTATAGCTATTGAAGCTATGTCGCTGAAACATCTACTATTCAAAGCAACTAAGGGAGTAATTTCCAAGTAGGCGCAAGAATTAAGATTGTATATGATGATATAAGTTATTTGGAGGAAAATGTATCTGTAAATTTTCACAAGATAAATATAAAAATTTGATATATGTACCAATTAATTAAGTACACGTACATTTGATACATGTTAAATATCTTTAAAATTATTAATTATTAAATTAATTATATTTTAATTATTAAAATTTCAGCGTAGAATGTAAACTAATTTATGTAAAAAGAAGACACTCTTTTGTGCTCTTTTCCCTTCTAAACACCTTGATTTCTAATTGTTATTAACTTCAGAGACAAGATAAATCAACATCCGTACTTGCGCTGAATTAGCCTTTTCGAAATTTGCGCCCTTAATGGTGGAGGAACTTTCGATTCGACGAGAAGGGGCAAAGTTTACGACATCGTATTATAGTGAAAATAAGTTCATAGGGTTATTACTTTGCGTTATCAAACCGCGAAGTGGATTTTGCGAAAGATCGCTTTGACTAAGTGGAACGTATGCACTTGTTTATGCAAAACTTTGCGTGTGCCAATTCTGTCCCGGACAAATGGACATTTCCATAATGCACCCCTCTCTGTTTTCCGATAATGCAAACGCCATTAATACTGCCCCACTCCCGTAAAACTATGCGCATTATTTGTAACTCAGTTCTACAAAGAGAACGAGGCCGCTAATTAGATTAATAGATTAACATATATATAATTTAATTATCTATTAAAGCTAAATTATATCCATGTGGATTACATGTAGATATTTTAGAAACGACGTATTTCATTTCATATAAGGTATTCCAGAACTTTCGACATTAATATCAGACTTTTTAATCAACGTCGAAGCTCCAGTTGTTCGCCGGAACTTTCCAAATGTCAGTATTAAGTGTTTTTAAAAGATTAATTTTTTAAAAGATTAATTGTCATTTCTTATAATAAATTTATGCATGCATATCTTTTAAATCATTTGTCAAATCTACACGACGGCGGTGGCGGGATCTTTCGTAAAATCTTTTGGCGTTTAATAATTCCGCGACTACCGTCTTTATATTTGAACAATTGTGTGTCGTTTTTCTCGGTCGTTTTTTCTGCAACGGAAACAGCGACGCGACGCGATCACGATTTCGCGCGGACTCGGCTTGCGCTTATCGATTATGCATTTTCTGGTAACAATGACTGGTCTCTTTGCTCTGCGGCAATCTTTCTTGCTGTTGCAGTGAACACGCATATGCACGCAGACCACATCACCGGGACAGGCCGGCTGAAGTGCCTGTTGCCCGGCTGCAAGTCCATGATATCGCGCAGCAGCGGTGCCGAGGCGGACGTACTCCTGGAGCCCTACGATCAAGTCCGATTCGGCAGGCACCAACTGAGAGTGCTACCCACTCCAGGTCACACTGAAGGTGAGATCTCTCTTTATAGACTCGCTTCTATTCTGTTCCGTAGCAAACGTATTTCGGAGAACTCGTGCAGGATATCGGAATTTTTAGATAAATTGATTTAGTTAATCTGAATTATATCTACAAAAAAATTATATAATATAATATATACAGGGTCTCCCAGAACTTGCGTGACGTCCGTTACCGATGATTTTCGTCTCAGAATCCCGTGCAGAAATTTTGTCAGTGATCCAGCTAGATTCAGAGTAGCATCCCGAAATCACGATCGGGATCTAGTGCGATATCGGATCGGATTCTATAACTGAAATGTAACGCTGGTAAACTGGATTCTAATAGGGATCTCCGATCTGGATCCATTCGTGATTACTAATTGGATTCCTAATCAAATATTTTAGGGATTTTGACGTTGAATTAAATGCAATAAAAATGAAAATGTAAAATATAAATATATTTTTATTTTATGTAATATAAATATATATATACTTTTTTAATGTTTTTTATGTTTTTTTTTGTTTTTTACTATCGATAATAAGTTGTGATATTTATAAGTTAGAAATAAATTTATAATTTTCTTATTTTACTTGTAACCGTTGAAGTAGTAGTAGTTTTGCTTCAGCATAATGTTGTACTTCAAGTTGAACTTCCCGGTGAACATTGCGATGACGACGTACTCGCATCCGGGTTTTTTCACGCTTATTTATTTTTTTATCCATATATTAATAAAGCAATAAATAAAGTATCCGCTCTTGATTCGGATCGGATTCCGTATGTGTAACTCATTGGACGGTCATGCTACATCAGCGCCATCCATTATAAAAATTATGAAATATATACTTGTGACATATCATCCAGACTATATCTGGATTCTATTAAGGACACCTCATTTGGGGAACCCATAGCACTTCCCTATTGGAATCTGATCGGAAGTTGGGAATCCCTAAGAAATTTCTGCACGGGATGTCACGAAGAATACGTCGGTAACGGGCGTCACGTGAGTTCTGAGACACCCTGTATAATTAATTATTATATAATTAATTATATATATTATATTAATTAATATTAATATATATATTAATTATATATTAATTATATATATATTATATATTAATTATATAGTATATAATTAATATAATTAATATAATATATAATTACGCTTTTTAATACTTATAAATTTATGTAATATATTTATAGATTTGTAAAAATTGTAACGAATTTTTATAAATTAATATCCTAGTTATATTTTTTTTTAGTATTTGCTTTTTTCTTAACAAACTCGAACGTTTTTAATTAATGTTTTAGATGCCGTTTTAAATATTTTGTCACGCTTATACATTGCATAGCTTATTAATTTTTAAGATAGAAAGTCGAGAATAACTTGGGAAATCAATATGCGCTTAAGCGATGTGATTAAAGTTATATATATTGCTTGTATATATTATGAAATATGTATTATGTAAAACGATGTTTTGTACGGAAACGTAGCTTTTGCTTTCGTCTATTTATTTTTTCGAGCAGTAAAATATTATGCCATTGTCCATTTAGTCCATCCTACCATCGCCTATGTGTCAGTTACATGGAGTGGTAAAATAGAGCACAACGCCGCCCTATAAGAGGGGCTAAGTGCATAGTGTATCATATTTGATACATATGTGGATTTCAGCATTTTCTCGACATGTTCTGTGAGCTATTTCGTGTTACGATATACGTATATGATATATTGTTTTGTTGAGTCTACGAGTGAAAAATGAGTCTTTGTACTTTTCCCTCTTCTTAACTTCATCGTTTTCGAGAATTATTTTGCTTTTTAACGTTTACCTTTAATAGCGAGTGTTTTAAACTCTCGGTTTAAAACACTCGCTCTAAGTCTCGATTTACTTGAAAGAAGTTACTTCAAATTCCATTAAAACCGTCCATTTCTTTTTAAGCTTTTCTCTTCGACACGAATGGTGCCGGTGTACAATGTCGTGTTCTGTAAATCTTCGTGACACATTCGGTAATCCGGTTTAATGCGATTTTTAATGCTCGCACGATGAATACGAAACATGATTTTCGAATAGCGTAACGAAAGTTTCGGAGCTAATAATGTTGCAGAAAAGTTAATAATATTACAGAGCACATCCTTTGTGATATCGGGGTGCATTTCTTGCGCGATTGATCGCGCGTTCGCCCGGTCTATTATTTTATTAATTGAAAGTGCCGAGGAAAAGTGGCAAAATACTTTCTTGCGAGGGCGGTGAGAGATAGATATATATATTTGCCACGTGTATTGAAAGAGAATCAGAAATATAGTGCGCATCTATCTCGAACACAATCTGATCAACTACAACTTTTGTTAGAAAGATGTACGTGTGAATTGTTAAGAATTGTGTTCAAAAATATCGTAGACTCAATGATTTCTGCCACGTAGATTATTCGTTGAAGACGCAAAGGAAAGAGAAAATAGAAATGTGAGAAATTGAAGGAGGAATTGAAATATGAGAATTATGATTTTAATCTTTAAAGACATTATCAATAATATTAAATGCTGATAGGAAGTTTTCTTTCATTTTTATTTACAATTACATATTGTTATACCGTGTAATATTATTTTATATAATTATTCTTATGCGTTCCAAATGTTTTTTTAAAAAAGATTAAAATTTTATCTCAGTATTGTCTGTCCTTTCATATTCTTCTCTCTTCTTTTTCATTATCTTCAGAAGAAGAAGAGTATGTGTTGCATCGTGTTTTGAATTTTACACATGTAATATGGTCCCTGGAGCGATTAACTTGAGCTGTTTTCTATCCAGGATATATCGCAACTATAATTTTCTGTAGGTTTTTCAATGCACGTTTTCTCACATTGTTATTCTTTTCTATCATGAAAAAGTCTCACTCGGGTCGAAGTTCTCTTATATAAGGTCCTGGAAAATTGACCGTTTAAAAATCATAAACTTTTTATTAGCTCGAATTTTTTTCGAGTCTTGAAACTTGGCAAAAATTTGATAGACTATTATATTGTTTGCTCATCTATTAATATGAAAATTTGTAATTAATCTTTGAATTAAACTGTCATTAAAATAACTTTTACTTCGTGTCAATAAAATGTTTTATTGTATTTATATCTGAAAGCATAAAGAAATTTGAATTTTTAAACAATTTTATATTTATAATTTTTTATTTTATATTTTTAAACTTTATATTTATCTGAATTCAAGAAACTATTAATTTTTAGCAACGATATAAATAACTTTCTTTTTAGTCTTGAACATTTGTAATATTTGGTCCAAATTCCGGAATATGTACACACGTCCTGCGCTACTTTGGAGTTACGGCAAAATGGGACGAAAAAAAGGAATACGGTCATTCTTATCGATCGTGCCGAATTCACTACTTGTCGCGGCTCAATCGTTTGTCCAGGGAAAATCCTGAAAGCATCTACTGAGCTATCTCGATATCGGGCTTGCTCGATATTGATAGGCTCGATTTTTCGTACTGAATATGAGAATGGCATGCATTAAATACCTGCGGGTTAGATATTCAATATCAGCTTCATTCTCATACATCGTAAAACCCCAACGATGCTGATTAAATTTCTAGATATTTCAGATCTTTTATAGCAAATGCACTACATACATTTCACGAAAAAGAGAAACTGGCAGATATTTTTTAAAAATACATATGTATACGTGTGGAGAACATAAATAATTCTAATACAATTTAGTTTATGTTACGTTATATTTTTTAAATCATTATTATTAATTTGATCTTTACAAAATTATGAAAAAAATAACTATCACAATTCTATTATTGACAAATTAACACAAGGTGCTTACGCAAAACTTTCCAATTACGTCACTATTTTTTATTTCTTAAGGGAATCATGTTCTGCATATCGGATACACCTATCTGCCGCACACCAATATTTTTCGATCGGACATAATATATCGGTTCGCAATTCCTTTCTTTCCACCCTTCCCTTTTTTCTTTTTTACCGAATGCGATATCGTAAATGGAATGAACAAATCGACGAACGAGAGTTCAGTTTATCGTGCCGGCCGATTACGAAGCGAATCACCGCCGCGAAGAGATAAATATATATTTGGCTTGAAAAACGACGCAATGCTTGCCGGATGGCAGTCGGGTGAAGTGAAGCACGATATCGTAAATATTTCATCTGATATCTGTGCAGGTTGCGTCACGTACGTTTGCGATGAGCAGGCAATCGCGTTCACGGGTGATGCGCTCTTGATACGGGGATGCGGCAGAACTGATTTTCAGGTAAGCCCCGGTCAGGAAACTCACCGGAAAAGTCATGCATCTTTGCGGATTCACGTGGTTACCGCACGTCTGCACGTGATCCATGCCTTCGACCGTACATATGTGCGATTAAATGGAACAACAGTGTCGTATCTCCTTGTTGTTCCGAAGAGCGACAACGTCTGCGATAATATTTAATGTAAACTTCTGTTTACCTGGTTATGATATCTTCTGTCATCATAAAGAAAAGAATTGTGAAAGGAAGAAAAAATTTAAACTTTTATGCTGTATGAAAGAAAAACTGAGCAATTACGTGAAATCTCGATTTAGCATTATTAATTCGTATCATTTTGTTCGATTTTTTTCCCAAAATCTAGCTAAATAAAAACTGGTCGTCAACAAACGAAACTGACAATTACACGATCATGTTCAGCGTTACAGCGTTATGTTCTCATGAAGTTTCTTTGTAAAATTGGAAACTGCATTCGTGCTTTTTTGTAGAGAATATGCGATCTTTTACATGTGGTTAATATTGCATGGATGTGTCTGTTGTTTTTTTAAACGGTGACATTTGAAGATGTAAAAATTATAATTAATTAGAAAACAATACTTTTAAATTTAAAACCTTTAAATTTAAAGAATCTAATTAATTATAATTTCAATATCTGTATTTTTATTCTTT
>CABEGB010001307.1:21296-110584 GCA_901521435.1 Crematogaster levior
GATAGCTCAGCGACTTGTCCTTTAGTAATTTCATACATACAATAAATATACATACAATATAGACTTTATTTTAACTGAATTTTTGCTTGTGATTTAATTGTAGATTTGTAATATTAAAATTTAGAAAATTGGATAAAAGCGTTGCGTAATCGAAATTTCTAAAGAGATTAATTTGAGAAGTTGTTATATAAAATTTCCAGACATGGAAAATGATAATTCTACGCACATCGTGTAGACAAATTGCACGTGATTCATGAAAATCTTTCTAGATTGATCGACTAGCATTTTCGAGTTCATTGATCCAAGTATTAATTTCCAGCAAGCCAGTAAATTGCCATTACGTCTGTTTTGCTTTTACTTTAACGAGTAACTTTTTTACGGACCGAAATTGCTCAAAAGTTCACAACTTGTCGCCAGTATAATTGTTATATGTCGATAAATAGTTTATTTGAAATGTCATAACTAATCAACGATTGATGTTATCCTGAAATAGATACGGACGCGGCGGTATCCTGAATTCTCGAATCGTTCAACGGACGCGCAATAACATTTTCCCTGTCGTATGTATATAGTGCAAGTAAATGTCGATATATCATCGGGAATATGAAAGACTTCTTCTCCGCAACTCTCACGTGATGAATAGCCGTCCGTCATCGTGCTCGACCGCGCGTCGGTGCATTTTATAAACGTGCTGCAACCTTTTCTTCCCTCAAAAGCCCGGTTTAAACGACATTTTAACAAAGGAAACCGAAATCATTATTTTTGACCGTGATGTGTTTCAAACTTCGTTTCCAATTTAATTTTATTACTGGACAGTAATTAACAGGACCGACATGGATTTAATTCCGACGAGTATTAATTTCAACGTAGGAAATTTCTGCGATGAAAAATGTATTAAGATTGACAAATTTTTTTTATAACTCCACACAACTTTTATCAATCAAATTAATATGAAATTAAATTTTGTATCTTTTATTTTTATTCGTTAATTATCACTTTACCGTATCGTCTTTCACTCTCGGTTATTGTGTATTACGAGTCTTGTAGCTTTATGACGTAATTGCCGTCTGCTCGAATTTACCACCTGTGCGTAGGGCGGATCCGCTGCGATCCTGTACAAATCCGTTCACGAGAAGATCTTCACGCTGCCGCGAAATTACCGGCTATACCCTGCACATGATTACAACGGCAAGACCGTCACCACTGTGGCTGAAGAGAAAGCCCTTAATCCCAGACTGTCCAAATCGCTGGAGGAGTTCGTCCGAATTATGAACAATCTCAACCTGCCTTATCCCAAGATGATCGGTAAGTTTAATAAAGACATTAATTTAATAACAAAGAATTTAATTTATTTTATCCGGCTTATCCTATCATTCTTGTCATTTTTATATTCTGTTATATATAATCATTAACTTTCTATAACTCAGTTCTTTTCGTCTAAAAAATTGTATAACGTGAAACTAGCAACCTTCGGATAAAATTAACAATTAATTTAAAATTTTCTAACTATAAAAAACATTTGTAATTTGGAGTATAAGATGCTACGTTAAGTTATGATAAAAAAAAAGTGAAATAAGAAGTGCAGGACGATATATAGGGTTAATATAAAATTTACATTGAGAAATCTGATACAAGTTTTACTTACTAAAAGGTAAAGAAAAATTTTTAAATTTTAAATTTAGTTTTTTTAAGTTAGCGTGCGTTTCGTCACTCCTGTCGTAAAATTTGTTCGTAATATGCTTCGTATTATAAATTCCGGATTCTTAGGTGTAGTAGGCTCAGGCTGTACAACGCCCTTAATAACGATCAGAAATTAATGTATTGATGGAACGGGGCTGTTGTGTTATCTACTAGGCGTTATCGAAATAGTTCTCTCGAAGAAGCCAGGTGGTTGCACGACTCCCATTGGGATTCGTATTCTACTTTTGGGGTTGCGCGCTCCGCTGCTATCAGCTCGATCCGCTGATAAGCTAATAGTCCCGTCTTTGGGGTGTTACGGCGTCGTCCTACCTATCGGTACAGTCTGGGAAGCGAATGCTGAATCCGCGAGAAGATCACGTCGCCGAGCGAGGTGCTTGATCACGTAGCTTCTTGTTACGGGTAAAAAGGTGAAAAGTTTCGAATTCCGTACAAATTTGCGGAAGTGGCGAACGCGTAACTTTTTCCGGCGCTTGAATCGATTGAATGAGATGTGAAGCGACGCAAAACACAAGTTAAGCGAAAAACTTCACTGACGATTATGTGATTGACGTAGAGAGAGGGAAATGATAAAGAGAATCCCTTATGGAGGATGAGTGAATTAAAAAGGGATTTTGTACGAATCCATTTTGCGAGACTATCAAATTATTCAATGTCCGATATCAGGAATCAGTTTCAAGGTATTGAATTGAATTGTTCTTACGAATCTTCTTTTTTATCCTTTTAATTTGATTTTCACGCAACGCGATTCTAAATTCTTTCTTAAAGGAAAATTTATATGATTTCATGGAGAGGAATATTTGCAGCTACTGTGTCGCCTTCACATAACTCTTCTTCGCGGCGCGTCTAAATATTAAATGTGAACAGAGACGCCGTTACATCCTGTGCTCCTCCAGAGCGAAAGGAAATCGATGAAATTGCCAGTTTGCATACCGTCGCATGTTGAATAAATGAACCCTTTATCTCGCAGATGACTTAAGTCATATTTTGAAAAGTGCATTAAAATAACAAGTAAAAGAAAGAAGAACCGAAGTTAATTACTTTGAACGTAATGAAAAACGATTGTCGTGTGACGAATTTGCAGCGAATGTAAAATATATGTATGTGTAAATTGTTAGTTGAAAATAGAAAAATATTAGATTATTGACCGCATTTGACATGTGCCATTTTTGCAACAAAGGGCTCGAATATAATACGACATTGTTTCAGATAAAGCTGTACCGGCCAACAAAGTTTGCGGTCTGTATGAGGTGGAAGAAGAAAAGGACAAACAATGAAAATTATTGACAGCTTTGCAGCCAATGCACTAGCACGCTATTATTTTGTAATTCTGCTGACTCTATTAATAATACACGCTCCCGATAGTTTCATATGAATAGTATAATTATTCCTGATTTTATTATTAGTAATTAATAACATTAAGTGAGAAATAATTACATATCTTGTCAGTTTTTAATGGAAAGTATTCAAGAGCGATATAAGGCACGATGTTATGGTACACAGTAATTTTTAATATATAATTCACATACAGAATTGATATCGTTGAATTATTTTCCTCCACTCCATTTTATATGCATACGAGCATCGACGTCATTTATTTATATTTATATCTGCGCTATTTTAACACATTAATACCTACTTCAAAATTTATATGTTAAACAGGATATGTGCTATCTCTTTTCACACTAGAAATGTATTTAGTTATAGCATTTTGTTTGCATTGTTTTCTCGAACTAGTGTTTTATTCATCATAACAGTAACGTAACCGATAACGCGTATCAAATGAGCGCTCTATTTCATGTGCACGTTTTAATGGGTTAAAATGCGCGTTTTATGCGTTTATTTCATGTTCTTTGGGAGTATACGACCTGTGTAAAACACACGAACATTGACGGAACATTGTACAACGTTCTTAATGGAACGTAATTTTGTTTACGATAGAAATAAAATTATATTACGCAATTGTTAATA
The DNA here is from genome assembly GCA_901521435.1 of Crematogaster levior. Classification (NCBI taxonomy): domain Eukaryota; kingdom Metazoa; phylum Arthropoda; class Insecta; order Hymenoptera; family Formicidae; genus Crematogaster; species Crematogaster levior. Next base: position 24,966 of record CABEGB010001307.1, read on the forward strand.
TCCCGTATCCGACATATGTTTAATATAGTGGTCAAGGATTTTTGGACAAATGTTCGCATTTTTGTTTCAAATTTAGCAAGAAATTTATACAATTTTCTCTTCACAGTAGATACGATGTTCCGGAGTTACAACGTAATAATTTACGGACACTGTCTCCGAAGACTCTCAAGTAGATTTTTCCTTAATGGAAATTTTTCTCCCAGGCTTAATTACCAGGATATTTTGCAAATTTAATTTCAAGGGCTTAAGTGAATAACAAAACTTCGTACAATGATTTTCGGGTGAACTTTTAACTGTTTCAACGGAAACTTTCAGTTTCTTCCCGCCGAGAAGTGTAATGTTGGGAAGACATAAATGACAGTCGCCGAACGAGTAAAACGATCGGTCGAATTATTTTTCACCAAGCTCGGGGTACCGCGCGTTAAAATATTCTATGCATTTAGGATTGTCATCCCTTCGACTGCGTCGCGACGTCGCGATGCTTACTCGAGGTCCCTCTCTTGAACTACCAAGTTCCCCATAACACTTCAATTTCGCAAATTACATCCGTCTTGAGTTATCACTTGCTTTGCAGTACTCGACAGCCACGTGTATCGTGCGCTTCTTTAACATAGTTATCGTTTGAGAATTTTTTTATATGCGCTTTTTATATGTCGATAGATTTAATGAAAAAAACTTGCGCACTGACTTCTGGACCGAATGGAAACCTCCGATAATTCGTTCCAAACTCAAACTTTTCAATATTATATGATGATAGAGGCGATTATCTCGTCATTTACTTAAACTATGTTTACTTTAAATCTTCAAATGATTACCGTTGCCACTCTGCGCACTATCATTGTACACAATCGCGGCAGATAATTCCGTCGACTGATTATCTTCTCTGAATATTCCAATTATATGCACAGAGTCGACGCTCTCGCGCCACGATAATGCAATCCACATGTAATTAGGAAAATCCATCCACAATCCATCATCTATAAGGATCCATCATCTATGAGGGGCTATTTGCGGTGCGTTAATAATAACTTTCGGGCCGACCGATTGGACCGAGAAGCTTCACAAATTAGAGAAACATAGATGGTCGAGGCGACAGGAAGAGGGAAAGAGAACAAAGAGAAAAGCGTTTATTGCTAGGTTCTAGGACAAACCTTCGAAGGACCAGGACAAAAGGGAAAAAGCGAGCGGGAGAGAAGAGAGAGAGAGATAGAGAGAGAGAGAGAGAGAGGGCCCTTGTAATCGGGTTGTCGAAACGGGCTCCGTGCGCCTCGTCGAAACTCAGGGTGAAGAGACTCCCATGGTGCTGGTGCTAGTTTCCTACTGCATAGCTGAGGGTTGAAATCGATACCGTTTCCAGGGTAACCAGTACGGCTACGGTGCCTGACACACGGGCGAAGGCACACGGGCCAAGGCTACCTACTCATGCATTTTCATGTGCCCGCCGAAAAAGGCCAAAGACAAGAGCGTTGCTGACTCGCTTGATGCCGATCCTCGTTCGCGCGAGCGGGGCGAATCGCGCGATCGAGTGACGAGAAATTCTCTGATCCTGGCGAAAATTTCAAAGGAATTCAATTTTCCAGAAGCGCGCTCTTCTCGCTTATCTAAACTTCCTGCCAAAAAATATGTGATTTGATATATACATTTATTAATTTAATTTTTAATATTGTAATCACGTTCTTTTCTCTCTCATAAATTTGTATTATGCTCTTTCATATTTGCGGGATTGCGGAAACTGAGAATCATAATGAAGCGCGGTGCATAAAACAAAAATTGCTTTCTTTTTAGCGAGATTGTTTTTTCGTTTCGAATCAGTGAATTCGTAGTGAATTTTTGGACCAAATATTGGAATCTGTATAACTTCGGTGTTCGGATTTATTTTTCGATTATGTGGAGGTGAAAAAAAATATATTGCATAGGTCTGTCACGTTTTCATTGCCAGGGTTAAAACAAGAAGCTATTTTGCGTTTGTAGTAGTACCTGAACTCACCTTCACTCGACTTTTATGTTCAATTTTAAATGATTGAACGATCCCTTTGTGATTTTTTTATACATAAGACACATTTCGTTCTTGTTTGGATTTGTGACCGCTTACTTACGATTGAAATATGTTAGTAAAACAGTGTGTAAACCTATCTTAATTAATTCGATATTTATGTTTAATTATGCACTTTTTTTCTCTTATAATACCTTCATTCGTGCTTGAATTTGTGATACTTGCTTATAATTGAAATGTGTTAGCAAAGAAATCTGCATCTGTTAATATCAAGTTACGTAGTATTTAAACATATTAATTTACACATTACGTTACTCATTACACGCGGTGAAACGAAAAAGAAATATAGCTGCAGAAGCTCATCTTGTAAAAGATTAAGATTTAATTCTAAATTCAACAACAATTTATATGCATGATATGTAGTACATATACGTGTCTTCGTTATTTACTTTACATCTTTTCTCTTTATCTTTAATGATATCTAGTTAATCTAGATTAACATTAATAAATAAGATTTTAGTTAATATGAAAATGAGCTGAAAGATATTGGATAATGAACAACAAAAGAAACAAGTAACAATATTTTTTTACATTATTTGTGATGAGGCCTCGTTATTTGTGACGGGTCCGGACGTGCCTGCTCCATTTATCCGCGTTGTAAGATATCGCGGATTGTTTGCGTTTTATCGCAAGGAATTACAGTGTTATCACTGAAAAATGACCGCTCTGTTGCGAGAAGAGAACGAACCACTCGGTTTGGAGCTTAATGCGTTACTTTGCGCGGCGGCACCTTTTCTGCTCTCATTTCGCTACCTTTTCCGCTTTCATCATGAAGTGCGGTCCCTTTAAGAAACCGCAATTTTGAAACATCGCGGGCTTTGAAGACCTGCGGCGGTCTTCACGGCTCAATAATTATTGTCGAGGGAACGGTACTAGAGTTTGTCCTCTCTCTTTTGTCCTCTTCCTCTCTATCATACTCTTTCCATCAGCGTGAGATAACATATGACGAGAGAAAGAGAAAGAGAAAAAAGTGCAAAAAAACAGAAAATAAAACTGGTGCCACAATTCGCGAGCTCGTAATTGATTCTGAAACGCGTGGGATTCCCCGCGGACGCGTTAGCGTATTATTTCAGCGCCGCGTATCGCAACGCAGCTCTGCGAGTGCGATATGTCGAATGGCAAAATTACTATTTCGACGCGCGAAGCCAATTACCGTAACCAACGATGTGTTGTAACGATTGCATGTAGTTCCGCACGAGAGGATCGATTACGAACGTCGTTTTTTTTTTTCGGTTACAATCGCTGTAAACAACGTTATGTTTATTTAACTGTATTCAGCACAAAATTTAGAAAATAGGTCGCGGTCGAGTAATTGTCGACCGCTTTTCGCATAACTGTGGTCATTTAATTAATGGTCTTTCGTGCAATCGCGGGGAATATAAAAACCATAAATGCATAATACATAAGGAGATATTAAAAAAGTTGTAAAATGTATTAAAAATTTGGACTTTAAATCCAAGCTCTGGATTATCATATGTATTTTTCGAGCGGACATATATTTCAATCCAAACATCATTTTTAACTTGTAAAGCAAGTTATGAAAAAATCCGAGTTTACATTTTAAAAATTATTCTTCGAAATGCACTTTTAACGCTCAAAGCTGTGCCCGCCGAAATGTTAAATTATATTTTATAAATTAGCGTAAAGAGAACACCATTGTAATTCGTCATTTCCGGGCACTGTTTCGCGATTTGTGTTTTATTGCAGTAGAGATCTGGAAAATAATTCTAATAATTCTAATTATTCGAATTATTCTAATTATTCTCATTATTCTATTGTCGCTTTTTGGATTATTGTATAGGTCTACAAGAACGCCTATTTAATAATTGGAATAAATTTAAAATTCAAAATTTGTAATATGGTCGTTCTCTTTTCTATCTCCTCTCGCAAGAATTAAACATTTCAGGGTAAGCTGCCAAGATCGTATTTTACAAACGTAAAATCCGGAAATACCAACCGTTTTAATCAATTCTGACCTCTCTCGTAGCTTAATTCGCTGAAGCTCCTGTAATCGTTTTAACTCGGAAACCGTTAATGCACAGCATTTTTACGAGAAATCCCTTCCTGTTACCTTCCTCTCTTCCTGTGTACGGAAGGAAAATTCTGTTAAGGTAGCTAGTTGATAACAAACGCGAGTGGCGTACAAAAAGCGCGAATTTAAGAAGACGGGAATCAAGGACTTTTCGCCGTCGTTGGAGAAACGACTCCGTCGACGGTCGTGTTGAACAAAACATTTCCTCCTCTAAAGGCGAGGATCCTGCGAATGTTCGCGTACACGTGATCCCGAAGTCTCGGCGGAGGAATATTTGCACGGTTACCTCGTCGCTCTTACTCCCCTCGAGTGGTGCTCCATAGAGCGGTAACATGATTTCTTTGTTACCTTATTGCCATCGCGATAGCAGTAGCCGGAAGTTCGTATCTACAGGTTGTTGATTTTACCATGGATGCAGACATTTCAACTTCTGCTCTACTGCACCACCTCCCTACACGTCTCTCTGTCTTCTCTTTGTCGTCGTCCACCACCGCTTCCGTCTATTCTCTTCTTCCTTTTTCTCCGCCTAGTCGTCGTCTCTCCTTCGCCGAATCGCCTCGATTTCTTGCATAGGTATGGAAGATCAATTTACTACAGCGGATTCTCACTTCTTCATCGATTGCCATTGGTCAAGATCGATTCTTTCGATTCTCATCCAACATAAAGGATGAGGAGTCTCTCTCTCTAATTGGCAAAAGAAGTTCGTAACTCGCATTTTTACGACTGGAACGGGTCTTGGCGCGCACTCGATTCTCGAGTTACTGGAATCACCAGAGTTTCGCCTTTTTTGTCGAAGTGCAAATGAATTGTGTAGCATTAATCAAGGGGGCAGGCAAAACTACAGTTTTTTTTTAAAGATGATCAGTATGTTACATTTTCGTAGTAAAGTGTGATTAATCGTGAAGGAGTTCTTCTATTTAGTAAAATTCAAAAGTGAATTTAAATAGCTTGTAGTTCTTTTTTTTTACATATGAATACGGGGAATTATTTTTTTTACATATGAATACGGGGAATTATTATTAAAATGTTTCCAGACGTAGTCACGTCATTGAATATTCTGTCAAACAAATGCTTTTATTAATTCCGGTAAAGTTTGAAAAGTGGCGTGGCACAGGCAACAATGTTATTCCGGAAAACCGCTTCAATTACGCAGGAAACAAAGTTGGTAATAATTCTATTCGGAAATATTTCGTCGGCATGTGCAGACCTTTGAATTTAGAGATTTCCGTAATTCTGACAATAACGTTTGCGACCTCTTACACCTCTGTAATTTGGGGCTACGAATAAACTCATTAAATGCATGCGACATTGTGCTTAAACATCGAATAATTTAACGATAAACATCGCACACATCGGTAATGAGTGACAAAGTACAAATAAATCAAAGATATTGACGTACGAATGGGAAACCGTATATTAAAATTTACGTTTTAATCCCACGCGAGCGGATTCAGCGCCAATTTTCAATATCAATTTCCAATGTTTTCGCAATATTACGGTAAAAAAATATGAAACCGTATATACAGAAGTATAATCTGGAAAAATAATTCCATCAGAGTAAAGAAGAACGATGGGAGATTGAGGAATAAAATTGTATAATTAATACTTACACAAAATGTCGCATCTCTCGCATGTATCCTCTCGCGAAATCGAATTTTTCAATTAAGGACACCGGTGTTTATTAGTTTTATTGAAAAATAATAATAACGAACACGCTCATGCAATTATGCATCATCCGGTTGTTCAAAATATACAGAATAATTAGACTACATTATGTTACGGACATCTTTATTGCGCATGAGTTTTTCGATAATTTCAAAATAGTATTTTCCGCATTTATTTATTAATTTAGTCCCTTTATCAGATTTTGAATGTTTTTTTAAAAGATTTTTCCCATCTCGAAATATGAACAAATGTGTTATCTCACCAAGCTTAAGCGAATCGAATAAACTAATCGATTTATCGTTAACTATAGAATCCTCTAAACATTTAAAACTCTAAACTTGATAAATTTTACCAGGCGCATTTTTATTTACTTACAACTCCCGGAAAAATAATTGAAAGTCAATGCGTTTTTTAAATCGGTGCAGAAAACATTGAGGAAGATAATTCGATCGATGTAGAAAACATTGAGGAAGATAATTCGATTGAAACATCGAGGAAGTGAATATTTGTGACTAAATAGAGTTGAAAGAAGTTATAGTAAAAATACGAAATACACATATTTCTTTAAAATTCCTTTAAGCTGGATAAATTTTGCCCACGTTTAGAGCTCTAGGATTCAAGAAAAAAAGAAAAAATTGAAAAAAATATATATATGTGTGTGTGTGTGTTTGTCACGAAGCGCGTTCATTTAGTCACTACGTCGTGCCGTATCCCCGACTAGGCACCAGGCAAGCTAATTGAAATCCTCGCGGCGGTCCGCGCGTTAATTGCCTAATCGAATCGCGAAAGTCGCGCGGCTCCGAATGCCGCGAGCGCGCGGCGCGTCGTTTGAACCCGCGGCGTTCCCGCCACATTATCGACTGGCCGCGGCGCGCATGTGAACGCGCCGGTGAGCGGGCGGCCGCGCCGTGATTGGCCGACAGCCTGGCGGACGGCGTACCGGCCGACGCGCGCCGCCATCTTGCTTCCACGGCGAGCGACCCACCCAGCGGCGGCAGGCAGCAGTAGTACGCTGCGCTCTCGGTGGTATCACGACGGGTGTATCGCGCGCGCCGCACATCAAAATCGCATATACGGACAAGTACGACCGAGTCGGCCGTTCCGTTTTGCTCGGGCACAAGACGAGTTACGACGCGCGTTCGCGCACTCCGCGTTCGCGCTAAGTACAGAGGAGGAAGGGAAAAGGGATCCTACCGCGGAGAAATCGCGAGGTATCTCCGGAGCGGACACTCTCGACGAGAATCGTGTGGGATCGTAGGTGGGCCGGGAAGAGGAAGAAGAGGATGAAGGGGATGTTGGCGCTGGCCGCACTGCTCGGCGTCCTGTCCTCGGTCTGCCGGGTGCAGGTAAGAATTCAATTCGTTCCTCCAATTGTCTCGCACACGTCTAGCGCTTTCTCTCTCTCTCTCTCTCATTTTTCTTTCGTTCTCGTACGTTTTTTTTTTTCACCGGCAGCGGAGTATCGGAGCGATCGGCGAGCGAGGGAGCTCGCTCGCTCACGCGACGCTTTCACCCTTGAGCCAGGGAAATGTCAGGCGCAGCAAGGCGCTCTGACCGCGATCGATGTAGTGTGCCGCGAACTCCGCTTTTTCCTTCGCTCCGAAATCAACGTGCCGATATTCCGCCGCGATTCCGGCCATGGCGACTGTCAAACAGTCCGATCAATGACCGTAATGCCGATCGCCCGGGCCCCGTTTTCACGCAAACTACGAAACTTGTAACGTGCTGGAGGAAAAAACACGCCACGGTCTTTTAACTGCATCAGAGAAGGCTCGACATGAAGAAATTGTCGGGACACACTTATCCTTAACACATTCGCAGCCGATTGATTTTTACGTCTTTTTAAAATTTGCTTATTTACGCTGACGTAATTTTATATCATTTTATATTTGTAGGAAGGTAGACTTTATGAGTACTTTATAATTATTTAATTGATTTTGAGTTCACTAAAATGAAGGAAAGAATGCCAGGATCCCGCGGCTATAGATTTTTATAAATTGCGCATCACGGCCCCTAGTTTTGGGTCGCGCGCTAGAATTGCCGGCTGCAAAAGTATTAACATTTTACATTTAAGCGAAGCGACTTTTCATATCGTAAAAACATCGTTTATTTTTTTAAGATTGACACGTTTAATATGTTAGAAATAATCGATTATATCAACTACAACGCAATTATTGATGTAAAATTGCGTGAAACGAGCAAAAAAGGAACGCTGATGCGATCGAGGAAAAAACACACTGCAATTGTATCGACGAGCAATTATTTATGGCGACTGTAACGTTGGAAGCGCGATATAAAATGCGGGGCTACGCGTTCGCAGTTTGGAACCTCGTAGGTTTCTTGAAACAGGCTTCCGATGGCGCAAAAAGGTACACGCGCGACGTTCGACGTTCATCGTCCATGGAAATTTTAACACGCCCGCGTCCTCGTGCGTGTGTGTGTTGTGTGTGTGGACATCCAATGTAGGTGGTGAGAGACCGTGGGCCGCAAAGAAGCGACTCATGGCAGTTCTCGATATACCGATCGATTTGACTCTCTCCGTGTTGCAAATCTCTTTTTTATTATTACGTATTTAAGAGCAATTTTTTCTCAAGGCTGAAAAACGAGCTTCTTTTACGAATATATGATAAAAAAACGTCTTGTATTGTCATATGTTTTTTGTAATAATATTGCGGAAATTGTATTATGAAAGAGAGAGAGAGAGGGGGGGGGGAGAGAGAGAGAGACGCCGTAAATGTCAGATCGTAAAAGGAGCGTGGTTTATTTTCTTTTTGCTGCGTATTTGGCTTGTTACATAAAAACACGCTGCAGTGAAGAGTTAATTGGCGCTTCTTTCTGTAAATGCAGTTAAAACTGTGAAGAGGACATTTGTAATCTGAATGCCTCTCCATTTCTTGCTGCAGTCAATGTATTTTTCTTTTTGCGCCGGTCTCGTTTGCCGAAAATCGAGAGATTCATTCGTTTCTCTCCGAGCTGCAACTTCCCATCTAGCAACTTGCCTAGCTTAACGACGCATCTCTATTAATATATCGTCCCATTATCCCCGATAATAATTAACAGTGCTCCATGTAACAATAATGTAGTTTCGAAAGCGGCCACTTCTATGTAACGCGCGATAAAACATTCTATAAACGACAATGTGACACACAATTTGCGTATCGCTGCATTGACTGTATCGCTGTCCCACCAATCGATCTCCCTTATAATTTGAAAATGATCTGCACCCACGGATGCGGTCGTCGACCATTATGTCGGCGGGGTCGCGCGGGGTACATGCGTTAATTGCGCTAGCATAATTAAACCGCGATTCGAGGCGCGGAAGCGTTTTTAACCACACGCGCAACATTTTTTTTTGTCGGACACCGCGACACAATCTGACTTTTAATACCGGTGGCCACGTTCGTGATTAATTGAACTTGACAAGAATTTAGAGTTTGCGTAATTTTGTACCTCGCGAAAGTTGCACCAGTGACATTTACTCAAATTCACGTGACGCTCATGACACCATAAATTAACGGGGGGGTTGGGAGGAGGGGGCGGTGTTTCAGGAACGGTATTAATCATACTGCCATGGAAGTTCGGGGTTTTGCGATATAGAATTCAATGTAGGAGTTTCAATAACGGTAATGATAATAATGTAATATTAATATAATAACAGTTAATTGATATAATAAAGTTAACAATATAATGAATTAATAATAGCGATATTGCCACGTGAATTTTTAATTGAGCATTGACGAGCCGTTACCGTGTATTAATTTAATGTGAGATTTCCGATAACGATACGAATAATAAGGCCTGTGAAAATTTAAGCTCTGCACTATAAATTAACGGAGGCGTTTCAAAACTGGAAATTAATTCGTGCTTACGGAAATTTGCCGTTTGTTGCGCCATGTATAACCCGAAACGCGGGCGTTTTGATGACGGCATTAGCGATATTAACTCACGAAAATTTAGGATTGCGGTTTTGTCATTCGAGACACATCTTCCGCGTGCAATAAATAATCTGCTCGCGTACGCGCGGTTGATATTATCGACTTCCTTTATTTAATCGCCAGTAAAAAAATCCATTCTCTCAGTTTATTTACTCCAACCGCGTGTAGTGTGATGGTTAATTTTTTTTGATACTCCAACGCTGGCGTCGCCATTCAAATCTGCTCCGGCCATTTAAAAGCGTCATTTAAATCAGTCACGAGGCAAAAGTGATCGTCATCGCATTAATATCTCGTTTATGCCTGGAGGTGTCACGCCCGTTTCACGCACGCGGCCATGCGTGCATGCGACTTGTTATATCGACGCATATGCCGTATCGCCATAAACAGGCCTTTTGTTGAACAAAAAAGAACGCGTTTAAAAGCATTCGATATCGTGATTTTGAATCGCTTTCGAGAACATCCGTTATTTAATATTCCTTGTTTCCGCAGCTTGTTGCATGGTTTTTTACGGATGCACGTTTACGGGTTTTAATCTTTTAAAAATTGTAGGAGATTGTCTAGTAGTGAATTCTTTTATATTAAATTATTAGTATTTGATAGGACTAGTTTTTGAGTTGTTTCATTATCACGCACATCCTTATCAGATATTTGAACGTCACAATTTTTAATGTGGAATAAATGTTTTAACGAAAGTGCCTTGAAAGTTTTAAAATTTTTCACTTTTTTGACTTTGATATGCACTTTGTTGAAGAATAATAAATTTATTATTTTAAGTTGGTACACGCGAAAAATTTTGTATAACACCAAGTTATTACTGTAGATCATGTACGGGAATCATAATGAGGTTCGTCCCAGTGTGCATGTGCGCGCGTGTCGAATGACTTATGTTATATTATGTAAAAGTGGTTTTCAAGGAAGTGCATAACAACGGATGAACTGCAGTGTGTCACATGTGCATTAGCATTTTTAGTACCACCTTCCAGTAATTTCGGAGTAGCTGTGCGAAAAAAAAGCTTTAATTTTATCATGAAAGCGACTTCATAAAATGGAGATTAAAAAAGATATTAATTTTTTTCCTTGCGCAACGTGATCTCATTAGTATTGACTGATTATTCAACAGCATCAATTATGAAAAATATTTTAGTGGCGTCTTTTTAACTGAGATGCTTTGATAGTACATATATTGTATAATGCTAATTCATATAATACAATGAAATTGGAATTTATATAATCTGGATATTATTAAATGTTATTTTTTTCGATTTTATAATTTATATTATTGTGTAAAATGGAAATTGACGAATTATTAAATTATAATGTACCTATTGTATCAAGTCACGTAATTTTTCCTTTTATCGGTCGATATCGTTATTGTACAATTTACTCTTATTACTCTTATTATATTTATGTTTTGTGTGTTGTTTGTGTGATACAATATAATTTACTTTTTTAAACTAATCGAGTTCCTCCGTTTCCTTTACGCGCACAAATTAACGTGTTATCCAATTTGCTCAGCATTAATAGCAGAACATAACAGACCTTGTGCAAAAGCGTCGATTAATTTATATAATTCCATACCAGAATTCAATTTAATGTTATACTGGGATTCATTCATTCTAAATCTATTCTCATAACGTTTAGCGTCCAATTGCATGTGTAACTCTACCCTACAAAGCTGCGCTGTATCAAAAGAGAAATGTCAGAAGCGCTATCCCTTTGACTCGAAATGGTAAAACTTCAAATTATTCTCAAGATGATTATTTGCATGAAAAAGAGATTGCACAAAATATCGAAAAATTACTCTTTGAATATAAAATGCAAAATGACAAAAAGAATTCTAAAAAATATGTATTGACTAGACAATACAAAAAATAATCTCGGATTACGGATGATATGAAATGCATGTATATCATTAAAAGAAAAAAGCTTGACCTAATATCTATAAAATCTATAATATCTATAATATATCTATAATATCTATAAAATACAAGTTTTAAAATCACATAGCTGATATAAATGAGTGTGACATTTAAATTCTTATCACCGAAGTTATTTTGCGACAAGTAACTTTACATATTCTTTTTTGTTTGATTATTTCAAGACTTTGTCTTAATTGATTTTTTAATACCAATCGGAAATTGATATTAATGTCAAACAGTTGTATAATTAACGCACTGTGCAATTAAAGTATGTATCATAGAAATATAATATATTACAAAGCCTCGATTTGCAGCACGTGTATTTGAGGTACTGGTACGAACAATCCGTTCCACGGAAAAATCAGTCTCTTGAAAACGAAAACAACTGGATAGCGTGCAACGATTCGTATTTCAGTTTCTCCGCACTTTACAGTGAGAGTAAACGAGAGCAAGTCGTTCGCTTTTCTTAGAATCAGCTCAAGAAAACAATTAGGACAATAGCGGATTTGTCATTAGACAATTATATAAAATAACGTATAAACGTTACGGTTTCCTGGAACTCTATAATAATGACAGCTACGCTTGTCGCAATTAATTATTTTCGAAGGAAGCGATTTTGATTGAGGCCATCGTATTGACCTAGACTCATTGTCAGACTTGACAGATTGCAATACAAAGTAGTAAAATTTTTAAAAGGTTAAACAATTAAAAATTGTTGACTTTTTTACTATGTCAACAAAATTTGGCTACTAATTATCACAAACAAAAGTCTAGAGAAAAAGAAATTAATTTTCTAAGTTTTATTTTATCTACTTAGGAAAAGACAAAAAAGCATTTCCTTCCTTTTTTTAACATCGCATAAATATTTCCACAAACGTTATATTTTGTTTTGTACCACGAACTTTACATATACAGAGTTTTTTTAAGGAAAATGATTTTTTGCGAATATGGTCAACCACCGTTTTTTTTTTTTATTTCAAGTGGAATTAACATATAAATGATTACTAGCGTGTGGAATTAAGGGAAGACCGGCAAGGATAGAATTTGAAAATATTCGCGAGCATGTGCTTTTCAAAGCGACCGCTTTTGACAGCTTTTCGCTTACACGCTGTACGGAAGATAGGCAAAAAAAAACAATACGAACCGAACGGAGGGAAAAAATTCCCGTATATAAATCGTAAATACAACTAAACGTGTGCTTTCTATCGACAAGTGAAAACGAGATGTGAGATGTAAACGTACGGATGATGAATTTTGTATACATGAAAAATATGCGTTTAATCTGTCTACAATGCTACGTCGCGTGACAGATAAACGTACGCATGTAGCACTCGTGGTATCGATCATGTAGGATCGAATCTTCTCGCTTCCAGTTATTTTCAATTTCAAAAGGGAACTGTCAGGTTCATTTTTATTTTTAATTTTCATCATGAATGTGACATAAAAAGTCAATATTTGTTTGTAGTGCAAAAAAAACAAATCTCTTTCAGACAAGTGACAATATAAATGTCAATTTTGTATGTGATTTTTTATTTTTCATACAGACTTGGATATTTCTTTTCGTTGAATATGTATAATGATATTCCTTTTTAAAATATGTTTTTTAATTAACGCGATTCTACGTAGATAAAAAGACGGTGTGATTTTCTATGTAAAGTATTATGTATAAAAGAGGAAGTTACGGAGTCCGCGGGGTTACAGAGTCAAACTTCATCAAGCCACTTAACTTGTTCCCATGTAATTTTTCTACTCTCAGCTGAAGGAACGAGATACTTACTACTCACGCTGCATTCGCGTGATTCATTCTACACACGTATAATTTATTTCGACTCGGTGCTTTCTGCGCGGCATCATAATTTATTCCAACATACAATTTCATCCCGAAGTTGGAAATTGCTGTCGGCGAGCGAAAGCTTTGATTCCAGGGAGACGTTTTTTCATTGCTGAACTTGCGGAACATCCAACGCGAAAAATCGACGATTTCTCCCTGCGATTGTAAAAAATAATAAAATGAAGAACTGATGTACACCGAACAAGGGGAAACGGCGTTGATTGCACCGTAATTTATTCATCAGCGCAGTGATTGCGCTCGCGATTTATTAATTATTTGCGATGCCGCATACCCCGGAATTACGTGATTTGTACTGTCGCACATTTTCTCGTTAATTGTGCGCGAATCTAGTAGAATCAACTAACATCACGGTGTGACGACTCCCGAAACTGGACGAGAAATTAGACTCTATCCGCGCGATCAGTCAGCCGGTGAAAGCAGAGTGAAAACCATAATTGCTTAGTCCCTAGCAATCTATTCTGAAATCCAATATCCGCAGCCTAAATTATCATCGTGATATATCTGAAGGTTGAAAGTAGATCCGTTGAAAAATTTGGAGCGCGCGATGAAAATTGTATTGCGTAATTTGAGCGCAATTATTCGAAAATAGACCAAAATACACAGATGGATATATACGTATTTTCTCTTAATAATCTGTGATAAATTAAGTTGGAAATTATATACATAGATAAAGAAGATAATTGATACATAGTTGAAATTTCGATAACGAAAATAGTAGATAATAGAAACTAAAGTAGAATTATACTGTTGGTATCAAAATAACATTTTTTTATGAATTTGTATCAAATTAATAATGTTAATTTGATACAAATAATTTATACTATACTTTAATACTATAATTTATTGAAGCAGACCTTTAAAATCTTGCCTTTAAATTTCAAAAAGGAAAACTTTTGAAAATATAAATATTATTAATATAGATATTACAAAAACAATGTCTTGTTAAAATTTATGAGATTGACCGCCGGCGTGTATTCAGCATTTGAGATTAATAAATATGTGCTTGTCGCGCGCTCGATCTTTTTATTGCTGTTCCTGCGGTCTACAGTGCGAGACGAGATATACGGTTTTACCATCTGCCATCGACGATTTAAATTTCAAAGCTTCGTTCATACTGTCTCACATTATTCGTGCCGGCGTGATGCGAGAAAGCACAAAACTACTCGCAATCGCCGACGTAATCCGCGACGCAAACGTTACGGACCTTCGCACATCCATAGGTGTAGCGATGTAATTTCTGCGCGTTACAATCAAAGGAAGGTCACCAAAGGGAGACGGCAAATCCGCGTTAAGCGTGCCGCAATGAGTTCTTGAAATCAGTTGAAACAGCTTTAAATACGTTTTCTTTGACTGAACCTCTTGCGCGTGCAACCGTGATTAATCGAGATGGAGGAAGAAAAAACATATTTTGTGGTCAGAAGGAATTATTTATGGAATCGAGCAACGTTAAACGAAAGCTCTCATTAACGCCTCCTAAAAGCCGCGAAGCATTTAGAGAAACGCAAGATTGACGGATATTTATTGGATATTTTAAGGGGGGGGATTTATCTAAGAAGGCTATTTTCTTTGCTAATTTGGATATTTCTTTACGGCACCTAACATGTCTCTGCAAACATTTATTGATATTAATAATTAATAAGAAATAGATTACGATAACTTTCCGGATGGTATGCTCATGGAAAATTTACACGCATTCTTCATGTTATATTATTTTATATTTTCATATTTTCACATTATATTTTATCGAAAAATTGGAAAATATTTGTATAGACCTCACCACATGGTCGAAAAATATTTTCACAACATATTCTTCAACAAGTGTATTGTTAATGCTAATAGACACGTAACATATTATTTTTCTCAAAAATTCTGCATAGATCAATCTTGAGAATTACACTGAATCTAAGAACGGAGATAAACAAAATTAAAAAATTGGCAAAATTTGAAATGGAAATAAAATCGCCGTCAGGAATCGTTATGATACCGCAAAGAAAACTTTTGAGAGCGCAAGAAGACTGCGTTTTCGATGAACATGTGATTCGTAAATGTGGAAAATGCAAAGATAAGTCGAGGTACAGCGAAAGGATGACATATAGAGTCGTAACTTCATTGGTGATAAACATGGTTACAGCTGATCTACGATATCCGTCGCGTAAACTTCGCTGAAATTTCTAAAAGGACGAAGATACTTGTGTATCTGATGCTAGCACATGCGTACATTTAAGTAGATTTCAAGGTTCATCCACACGCGCCATGTAATGCGTCGACGGGTGTGCATTGTCGTTATCTGCTCGACGAAGTTTGCTTAATCCCCTTAATGTTTCTCGTCCGAAGAGACCGTTGTCCTGTCGGCTTAAAGTACCATTCGCGCAGCGCAGATTGCGCAGCCGGCTAGCTGTCGCCGGCTAATTCTTTAAGGCCATTAACGAAGCTACGCTAATAAATCGCAAGAACAGCCGCGCCGGTCGGTGAGCCAATTCTGTAAGTAGAAACGACGACATATCGTTTATTTAAAAGAGTCAAATCGATATTCCCGAGAAACGAGCATGAATTGATCAAACCCTGAGACGTGGAAGCCAATTTGGTCCTCTCATTTGTCGAAGTGTGGAGCCTTGACGATTCTCGGAAAAGATCGCCCGTGAAACGAACAAGATAAATTTAACAATTAAATTTAAGATTCTCTTTTTTTTTTAATTTAACACAGATTCTCGTTTTACTTTTATTTTTATGTTAACTTCTTTTCACGTATTCTATAATTTCGCACGCGTCTTTGTTTTTTAGATAACTACTCCTTAATTTTTATTGATGTTAGTTCATGTCTTGTTAAACCGTATTGAAAAAGTCAATGATTTGATTTTCCATAACTCTTTCATTGAGAATCATTGACTTCAACTTGTCAATTGGTTCAGATTGATTTATATGTCTTTATTTGATTTCCTACGGATATGTTCTTTAGAAATTAACAGTGTGTTTGAATAATTTTTCAATTTTTCTCTTTTGATTTTATATTAAGTCAGACAAAATGCAAATTCATCCTCAATCGAATCCGACGGACATAAATTGGTCTATGATCTATTGTATTGTAGGATATCAGAGAATATGATTATAGACATTAATTAATAATTTTATTTATAAAAATAAAACGACTGTGTAATGCAACTTAGATAACTTTTATTTCTCGACATTCAATTGTACTTTGACTTTAATCATAGTTAAGATATTTAATCATAATTAGGATATTTAAATAATTCACATTATCACGTCATTATCCTTTTGATCTGATTTTGCTAGAAAATGAAAAGTGCTGCTATATGCTAATTTCGTTAAACTGCACGAAGAGTACATAATTTATTCATGAAACTAAATACACCACGCTGTTGTAATTACTTTCACCTCTTTTCTTTCTGTATACTCCTTCCTCTACCTTCTTCATATACATGCCTACTTTCTACCTTCGGCCTTACCGTTCCTGCATTTTTTTCTTACTATCTTCTCTTTTTTTTCTTTTGTTCCATCGCCTCTCTATTTACCATTTTTTCTTTCTTTTTGTAA
This sequence comes from Crematogaster levior, assembly GCA_901521435.1. Lineage (NCBI taxonomy): Eukaryota > Metazoa > Arthropoda > Insecta > Hymenoptera > Formicidae > Crematogaster > Crematogaster levior. The sequence goes on from CABEGB010001307.1 coordinate 41,974, forward strand.
GAAACTGCCTTTACGACTTTCGCTTTGTACATTCTTTCATTCAACACCTTTCTACACCTTTTTGGTGCTTGCTTCGAAAGTCTCGCATGTAATGTTGCGTGCCTCAGAAGCTCCTTAAGTTCTCCTCTACGATCAGATTCGCCGCAAATGCGGTAAATAAATCCTCTTAAATACAGTATCTTACATAAAACGCATAAGCTGTCACAATGACCATTGTTCGAAGGGACACCTTAATGAGAGTCATTCGCCCAACGTAAATTACACACGTTAATCCCTGCCACTACTAACGTCGTAAAAAATAGTGTCATTGTTTGCGTCGCAAACATTATAGCAAAGCCAAAAAGAAGGGTACCATTTGATGGCACACTGGTCATATGATATCCTTATTTGTGTTCACGACGCTTCGACCATTGGTTCTGGTTCTTTTCAAGTGGTATAATACATTTTTTCTCAACTGTGTTACATAAGAGGTTGTGTCAAATAGAGTCCATATGTAAAATGTCTCATTTGTGCCGTCACAAATCTCTGACTCATTTTCTACATTTACGCAGACTAAATTTTCTTTTTTCTTTATGTATATATTGTTTTATATATAGACTCTATTTGACACACTTCTTATGTAAGACTATTGAGAAAAAATGTATTATACCACTTGAAAAGAACCAGAACCAATGGTCGAAGCGTCGTGAACGCAAATAAGGATATCATATGGTCAGTTTGCAGTCAAATGGTACCCTTCTTTTTGGATCGTTGATCACTGACGAAGAGAAGATTTATTTTCATAATTATAACAAAGCTTTGGTTTTAAATAACCGATTAGTATATGGTATTTACAACTGAAGATTATTTACAGTTATGTAGTAATGATTTTGAGATATTTTTTTCTTTTGCTCGCGCGCGTATGTTTGGAAGCAAGATTCCCAAGATTTCGTCGGCATTCCTCTTTCTTCGCCTTTTCCATTAAAGGTCGAACGAGAAAGAAAATTGCGAACTTCCTTCCGGTCCACAGTCGGCATGCCACAGGTTCAAAGTCGCGAAAGAAGAACGGAACTGACAAGGTGACACGCGATTGTCTTCCTTTTTTGTGCCGCGTTATTACACCACGAAGCAATGTCGCTGTAATTACCGCATACCACATCGTTGCGAGTCATGTAAGTCGTTACCGATCTGAAATTGTGTGTTCGAGAGGAAGGTATCGGGTATTTAGATTGTTTTCGTCCTGATATCGCGATTAGATACGACTCGACTTTGAAGCATTTACATAAATTCTTCAGGGTTGTTGTAAATGTGGAATGTTAGTGCTCAACATCAATCTAATTGTAATACTATTTTATTATGTTTCTAGCTATTGTTAGGAAAAATATGAGCTTGAATAATATGTAATTTCTGAACGTAAAGAGAGAGAGAGAGTGAATCGATTCGCGATTCGTAATTTTCCCCTTTAAATGTCCAGTTCTGTTTTTCAATTATTTGCAGTCAGTACTACAGCCAACAACTATAGTTTCTCTCAACGCACGAAACGTACATATTATATTTGCTATGATCGATGAATAACTAGAGCAAAACACAGCACGCCACGACAGAGAAATTACAATCGACTATGTTTCCGTAGTTCGTCGATATAAGTAGCAAGTATATGCGTAATCTTTACATAACATATGTATGTTACAAAGTAACTAGAAGAAATTGTACATGCATCAAACTTACACTGTAAATAATTAAAAATGAAGAGGTTTATAGAAAAGTCTTTATCGCAAATCGAGACCCGCGTGGCAAAGAATTCTCTATTTTTTTTCGGTCGTGCGTTCTTTCGTTTGTACTTGCATTAATTGTACTAGCGTTATAGATAAATCTTAATACTACGATGTTAATATTATATGATCGGGGAAGATTCCAGGGATTAGAAGTTAGTATATTCGCGCAACGCAGAAGTGCAGCGGAGGCGTGGTTTGCACGCAGTTGCAACGCACACTGTGTGAGATCTGTGTCACGATCTTCTAACTCGCATCTTCCTCGGCACAATAGTTGTCGTAGTTCTTCGAACAGGATTGTCGGTGCCAACTTTTATAACCGTCTATTACGTCATGGGGAAAACGCGTGCGCGACAACGCCTGTTAACACGTCATGGGGATCATCGATGATCGGAACACCTACGCCTTTAATTCCGTCATTAGCGCTGTGTAAACGATACGGCGTAATAAATAGTATATCATTGATCTTTCCGGAGATGCATACCTTAAAGTATTTTGAGAATTTACATTTTTCACACAAACATTGATTCTTTGATAAGCATAAAATTGCTGATATTTTTTTAAGCATTCGCGTTAAACAGTTAATTCTCGATTTTATCAATTCTTGTATGCTTTATTTGATTTGCTTTTGCCTGTTTTTTACCATTTACATTTTTTTAATTTCATATTTTGTGCAGATAGAGGTACACACACACACATATATATATATATATATATATATACAGGGTGACCCATTTTAACTTAGGCAGCCAAATAACTCGAAAAATAAGCACACTACGAAAAAATGTTTAGAATCAAAATTTCGTCATTTCGAGGGGGACGTACAATGACGTTAAAATCAGCCCCCCCACCTCTCCCCCTGGGCGGTGAGGGGGGGCAAGTTTGAAATCTTAAATGGGAACTCCTATTTTTTATTGCATATTCGGAATCTTTGGCTAAAAACACATACAATTTGTCTGAAACATTTTTCTCGATTCATGATAGATGGCGCTGTAATCGACGAAATTCAATTTCTTCGATTTCTCTTACTGAGAACCCATGCTTACGATTCTGCAATAAATTAACAATAAAAATACTACGTTTTCATTGTTAATACTCGAAATTAGTCTTAAAACAAACTTCTCATTATTTTTTATTACTCATTAATTACTTCTCAAGAAACTGCTTTTAGCGTAACCCAGGAACAACGACGTGGACGTAGCAGTTTTCTGTTCCCTTCGGGGTGCTTGATTAACGTGAGTCCCCTCGCCTCTCACAATTCGGGGTGCTTGAACGTGTGGTAACCCAGCCAGTGAAGGCAAGGTCGTGTGGTGACCCAACCAGTTAAGGCAAGGTCAAGTAGTGACCCAGCCAGTGAAGGCAAGGTCGTGTGGTGACCCAACCAGTTAAGGCAAGGTCAAGTAGTGACCCAGCCAGTGAAGGCAAGGTCGTGTGGTGACCCAACCAGTTAAGGCAAGATTGCATTGTTATCAGCTCTCTCCGCATGGAGGAGATGCTCAAAGTGTGCACCATTATTTTCTAAGGATAACAGTAATCGACAGCGAAAGTTACGTTGTACATTTTCTAGCATTAAAGGAGTTATAGCTTCACAAGCTCTTCTTATTCTTTCCATCATATTCAATCTTGTCGTTGGAGCTTCACTATACACTGCATCTTTAACGTATCCCCATAAAAAGAAATCAAGGGGGTTCAAATCCGGTGATCTCGGAGGCCACAGAACTGGTCCACCCCGCCCTATCCACCGATTTGGGAACCTTTGATTCAAAAACATCCGTACAATACGAGCATAATGAGCAGGAGCACCATCTTGTTGATACCATAAATTTAGTCTAACTGCAAGGGGAACATTCTCTAGGTATGCTGGCAAATCATTTTCGAGGAATTCTAAATACATTGGACTATTAATTGGACGTTCAAAAAAATGAGGTCCAATGACTTGGCCATTGCAAATGCCTACCCATACATATAAACTCCAACGATGTTGATTAAGCACCTCACGATACCAATGTGGATTTTCTGGTGACCAATAGTGGCAATTATGCCTATTGAGACTACCATTGCTGATGAATGTTGCTTCATCACTGAAACAAACATTACTAAAAAAATCTGGATTCTGATCTAACATCTCAAGAGCCCATCTACAAAATTGTACTCTGAGTACGCAGTCGGCCTCACTTAATTCCTGTACCAGAGTAATATGATACGGATGGTAATTGACTGATCGTAACAATCTATGTGCCGTAGTTTGAGGGATTCCCAGTTCTCGTTCTATTTGACGGGTACTAATATGGGGATTTTGATGAACCATAGCCAAAACTGCGAGCAATCTAGGGTCATTATTATTATGAAGTCTATTCCTTCGCCTTTCGCGATGAAGTGGATTATTACGAGATCTCCTTTCAATGTTTATAATTTGTTGATCAGTAGGATGGCGGCGATTTGGGAATCGCTCCGCATAAGTACGGGCAGTAAGTCTGTAATTTCTACCACATTCACCAAAGGTTATAAGAATATCGACTACTTCTGTAGGCGTATAATTTGCCATTTTACCAGAATTTTATCAGAGTACAAATGTTAAAAAAATACATAAACACTTGTGACTTTGGCACTAAATGGACAAAATTTTGGAGGGATACTTAGAGGAACTCCATCAGATGGAAAGTCCAAAATGTCTCGGTACTTCGGACCATTCAAGTTGCCTAAAGGGCAGGTTACGCTAAAAGCAGTTTCTTGAGAAGTAATTAATGAGTAATAAAAAATAATGAGAAGTTTGTTTTAAGACTAATTTCGAGTATTAACAATGAAAACGTAGTATTTTTATTGTTAATTTATTGCAGAATCGTAAGCATGGGTTCTCAGTAAGAGAAATCGAAGAAATTGAATTTCGTCGATTACAGCGCCATCTATCATGAATCGAGAAAAATGTTTCAGACAAATTGTATGTGTTTTTAGCCAAAGATTCCGAATATGCAATAAAAAATAGGGGTTCCCATTTAAGATTTCAAACTTGCCCCCCCTCACCGCCCAGGGGGAGGGGTGGGGGGGCTGATTTTAACGTCATTGTACGTCCCCCATATAACATTAATCATACAGATACACGTGTGTGTGTGTGTGTGTGTGTGTGTTTCTAAAATTTTATATCTTTGTCTTACGACATATAACTACGTTGTGATTTGCATTTGTTGCTTTTAGAAGATAATTCGCGGTATATGTAACTTTGCAAGTTATATATTTCGATAAACTTAAAAATAAAGGTTCTGCTATGATACAAAAGCATAAATAAAAGAGAAAGGCAACTAAGAGTCTATAGTGCAGTGGTTAGGGCGCAGTCACGTATTCAATTACGTATTCTTTTTGTTTATGTTTTTTATATATTTCGTTTTTTTACATACTATATTTTATTATGTCGCTAAATACAATATAATTAACAATTTAAATCTTTTATTTAAAGTTTGAAAGTTATAAATCTTTATGAGAGAAGTTCTGAGAGAGAGAATTTTTAATTAAGTTTTTAAAAGAAAGAGATTAATTGTTAAAAGATCCGATAAATAAGTTCGGAAATAATCGTAATTCTATTTCGTTTTTACCGTTTTATTCCGTTTTTAACATGGCGTAAAATAAATGAGAGTACGGATTCACACCGTGAGTAATTGAACTACATTCGATCCCGACGTATTTCCCGAGAAATATCGTTATTATCATTGTCATTCTTCACGAGCAGAACACTTTGTTAGTTCGGTAGACTAAACGTTTTAAGTAAGTCTAGTAGTAGCGATTTGCACTGATATACTGTAAACACTGGTATTACCGACTCTTTTTTGCATCATGTTTTACTACATAAAAACTGTATCTGATTGACAACGAACGAGGATTTTTTCTTTCTTTGTGACGTTTGAAACCTGTTTCCTTTTTAAAAAGGATGTTTTATGAGGTTATCGACTATTCGCAGGGTTAATAACCGCGACGATTACCGGTCGCGGAAATCGCGAAGTGCACGCGGTGCAGCCACGGTGAGGTCAAACACCTCGCCGTGGCGTATTCTTCCACGAAGTGGGTCGCGCGTTTCTTCGCTTTTTCTTTTTATTTTCCTTTTTTCCGGTCGCCGCGGAAAAATCGAAGCCTGAGATAAGGATCGTGTCGCGGTCCGTGGAGAAAAGTAACGATGGAAGAAAGCCGGCGCAGCCGGAAGAGGGAGATTTTTCTACAGTTAAAAAATAGACGGCCGCCCTTTGACGTCAGCTTACGTCTGAGCGGGGATTCGGCCCTGTCTTGTGACACACAGGTATATCGCTATTAGATTATTGTCACTCCGCTTGCATTATTTATATGGATTCGCGCAAATCCTCGGTTCTCAATGGTAACTGTATCAATGGCTCCTGAAAAATGTATTCACGTCTCGACTTCAAAGTGAACTAGAATCTGTAATCCGAGTACTCTTCCTGGTATATACAACGCGGCTCGGTTATAAATACGACGTTTAAATGTTTCCGTTGAATTTGAAAATGGAGAGAAACACGAATAATTCAGAAGACGATGTTTCTCCGAGATTATTCGGAATTACTGCGTTAAGAACGCGAGTTTTTAAATGAAACTGTATGTATTTCTTATTTAATTAAATTATATATAAAAATTAAGTTTAGTCGAAATTATATTAACGACGCATTGATATCTGTATAAGTCGTATGTCATTGATAATTTAAAAGAGATAAATATATATATTGTTTATGTAATTTACACAGATTTTTATTTTTGGAATTACGTTAGCTGCGCAGAATAACGTGAACGGTTACATTTCCTTTTTTATTGATCGATAGTGCAAGCGAACAAAACTATAAGTGTATACATGAATAAGTTATTCGAATCGTGGACAAGATATTTTGGGCGAAGCCAAGATGAGTCAACAGCTCTGTTCTCATTCTGCGATTCGATTTATTAGGCTCCCCCCATAGCTTTCCAGGGGAGGAGGATTATCGATTTTATACGGGCGGGCGGTGACCAGTCTGAATGGTCGTGGCTTCGGTCGGCACGGAGGGTAAGAAAATTCGTGTTATATCAATTCAGCGGACGCGCCGGAATCTCTTGTCGCATTCCGCACACGTTTTTTAATAACCCCAGACACGACGTCCCGCCCCTGTTCTGTTCGGCGTCATCCTCATGAACGCAGGATCGAAAGAAGGATCACCGCGGAGGAAGCACCGAGAGAGACGGTTTTGTCGTGACGCGCCGGGAATACTAAAAATAAGACATTATCGATCGACATCGCGATCCTGCGCTACGAGCAAGTCGATGAAGCGGTTACACATTGCGGCACTTGCCACGGAGATCTCTCCCTGCAATATCGCAGAACATTGGCTACGTTGCTCGATCGCTTGTCTCGTAGTTGCAGGGTCGTGTAGCAGGGTGGCAGCTAATTCACGAGCGTGTTCCACGTAGGCGGTATTGAATTAAAGCAAGCTGAAAGTTTTCAGCGTGGTTCAACACTTGCAAGACGTAACTATTTTACCTCTACCTCTATGCTAGGATTTTCTGGACGTCTTTCACATTTTTGTTCTTTTTTTCATTCATTGTTCGGTAAGGATGTTCGTTCCTTAATAAAATTATAGAGTATTTTATTAGTTGTATTAAAAAAAAACATGAATAGATTAATTAATTCTTTTAAAAAATATAAACAATATCAAAGTAGACCATTAAAAAAATATGTATACACATATCAATATTTTTATAAGTGAAGAGAAAGAGAGAGAAAGGAAAAAAGAATTGAAAATGAGTTTTACAAGTACATATAAATTTACGATGAATAATTCAAATGGACTATCACGGATTCCAATTTTTTTATTTGTAGAAACCAGTCACAATACAAATATACATTTTTGTTTATTATCGTTGAACGAAAATAATTTTTTAATTTTTCTTTAACGAACATATTGAGAAGCGAACATATTGACATTTTTTTTTAATATTTGATAACTTTTTAACATTTATTTTTAATAGCTTTAATTTAAAATTCCATCAAAATGAAGTTTTCTGGAAAATAGCATAGCTGATAATCGTTCCATTGTTCATTTCTTCCTCTGAAGTTATGAATTCACACAAATAGCTCTTCATTTACAATCGCATATAATTCGAAATTATTATTGGAGTGTCTTGGCATTTCGGCCAATACAATCCTTCGCATATTTCACATAACCAACCAACTCTATGTATTTTCTGCGGTACTCAGTATTACAATGAGCGGAACGTAATATTCTGCTTGAGTGTCTCGTGTTTCGAGATAATGAATAAAAAATGAAGCGAATCGATCACATCTCTTGCACGGTTCGCGATTCTATTATTTTCTGGCAACGACGTCGCGCGTATTGTCGATGGGATCAAGGTTGCCACGGTTTGTCGGTGGTTATTGAGGTATTAAAAATAGGACGTTGTACGCAGAGGTAAAGGTTCCGTCCGTCGAGACCCGAGTGGGTGATTCGCTCGCAATCCATAGGGTCGACCGGGGGTTGCGCGACGAGAGGGTTGGTTGATTTAATAACGCGGCCCGCTCGAGCGAAACACCGCACCGGTCCGTCCAGCGAGTGCCGATAACCACTACCAACGTTGTGCCACGTGCCTCTGTGTCTTCCTGCAGAAGTGTGTGCGAGGGGTGTGCCATATCGTCCGCAGTGAGTATACCGTACAGATCAGTGGTTCCCAAACTCGAGGTCGACAATTCTGAGAAGGTTAATTATTATAAAAAGTGTTATTTCAAGAGAACACTAGAACATTTATTTCGCAATTTCAGAATACTGAGCCTTGTAAAAAATTCTGAAACTCAAGTCAAATTCTGTCACAAAAGTAATTCAGATTATGTAAATCGGTTTTCTCTGCTACTCCAATCAAAAAGAGTTGATTTTATTTATCATTGGAGTTGATCCATAAGTTTGTACGAATTTTTAAACAAAATTTAAATGTATTTTATTGATTATTTATATATATATATATATATATATATATATAATATGTTATTTTAATAATTGCATTGTATATGCCAATCAGATAAAAATAATGATCCATAAACTTATGGATCAATTTAATATATAGAGGTTGTTTCTAGTATATATAAAATAAAATATATCATAGAGATTTTTAAAAAAGCCGATGTTATTTTACCTTACAGATAAAATTGATATATCTTTTTTTCGTTTTATTGCGAATTGAAGTTTTGCTTTGCGGCAATTGATAATCTTGAAGTTTCGCGAAGTTTGGGAACCCTTCGTAAGAATGATAATCATGAATGATTACGGAGCGTGCGACGATCGTGAACGTACGCCCACGCTTCGCGTCGGTCTCTGCCCTCTTGTCTGTCATCTCACGGAGACAATGAGACACTGAATATTAACCTTTAACATTCGAAGATTTTTTGCTGTAGGGAAATAGCAACTCGAAGCTTTTTTGCTAAAAAGTATAAAATTTTAAAATTAGGGAAATCAATTTAAACCTGAATAAAGATTTTAAAAATAAAAACAGTTATAAAAGATTAAATTTACAGACTAAATGTAAAATAATTTCAAGATTATCAATCGTCGCAAAGCAAAACTTCAATTCGTAATAAAACGAAAAGAATGAGAAGATAAAATACATCAATTTTATCTTATAGATAAAATAACATACTGTGAAGTACACATAAACAATAGACTCAAAAAAGTAAAGGGGAAAACGATCGATGTTAACAAAACAGTTATTATTGCTTCTTAGTCGCCATTCGAGTTGTTGCATTAAACCAAGTGGCGAGTGAGAGTCTCGCGAGTGCAAAGGGTTAAACCTGCGTGAACCGCGCGGAGAAATCGCCACTAGCGACTCAGCTCATTAAGCATCCGCGAGCGCGCGCGTACGAGATAGGTTTTAATTTTAGAATATTAATTCTAGCCGGTGCTTCTGACGGAAATTGAATTAATCGTTAGGCTATTTCGACTACATTGCTCCTCGAGATGTTATACGCTTGCTGCCATACGCCAGGGTTATTATAATTGAAGTATTTTTTTGATTGTGCAGAGACAAACTCTGTCCACCGGTAATCTCAGTAAATTTCAACGGCACATTGGATTAAGTCCGCGGCAAAATTCGGATATTTTATTTAAATGGTCAGTGATGACGCGGGGAAATGTAATTACACGTAATTATGGGGGAAACTGTGTATAATATAATTACACAACCTGTTAATACATAATTATAAGAATTACGCAGGTAGAAAATATCTGACAACATGAAAAACCAATTGCGCGAATTATACGGAGAATTTTAACCATCCCCCTGTATTTCGGATTACGCTGATCGAGAGAACTGTGATCAATCAGATTACTTTTGGATCTTGGAATACTGAGACTCAAAGGGATTTCGAAGATATCTTTAGCATGTTTAAAGTTTCAAAATCTTTGAATTTTTCGATTCCGAGGTTTCTTAAGCTTTTGGAACTTAAATTCCCCAACTTTCAGTTTTTCGAATCTACAAGCGGACAAGACTTTCGAACTTTTGAGATTTGTACACTTTCGGATCTGTGAATTGTACAATCCTTAAATCACACAAACGCTAAAATATCAAAAAATAATTCGTGTAAAATGGCTATAGAATAATAGCCTTGATTAAAATGTGTTCAGTTCTGTGTAGTTGCGATTAATTTTGAAATTGCACACGATTCAATCAAACACTATTGTTTCTCGTGTTTGTTTAACCCAATGCCAAATTTACGTGCAGTAAAATCGACCAAATCGATAAATCCTATCCTGTTTACTTTCCACGAAGCGTATTTATTTTCCGGTACTATGGAATTACATCTCCTCGTTAACATAGTGACGTCTAATTTTCTTTCGCTTGGATATTACAGCATATTTTGAAAAGGTGAGATTATCGGAATACATGAATTACTGTGAAACACTCATTCATCACTGAATTGCAAATGTAAGAGGTTCCTGAACATTAAAATGTATATACACAGTTTAGATCAATTCCTTTGTAAGATCTCTCATTTTTATATAATAATATAAAAAAATATATTTAAATAAATCGACATTAAAAGAGAAATACATAAAACATAAAGTAAACCGCAGCTTTCATTTTTTCCTACTTTTTTGAGAAGAGCTCGCTTTACACAAATGGTTTGTAAGCACTAAGTAGTTCTTAAATAGAATAATATAATTAAAAAATTGATAAATATATTATTTATAAATAAAGGATATATTACAACAATATATTATAAGAAAGAACAGAGCTTTTATGAATATAATTACAATTAAAAATAAACGGAAAGATGAGCTATTGTATGTTTTAGCAGACCCTCGAGGCAAATCATGCCGACGTTTATAGCTTCTTTCCCAGGAAAAATCTTCTTTCCTTCGAGATCAAAGTTGTTATCTACACGGGAACCTTAATAAGAATTAAACTTTCGATTCTCAGAAAATTATTTGAGCCACAAAGCTGTACAGTCGTTGTGCGTTCTCGTTTACATGAAAATTACACGAGTTGCACCGTACAAAAACAAAATGGGCGTGCAAAACAAATGGCAGTAACAACGAATTACGCGATCGGATACATTGATAAAGTGGATCGCACGAGAAGTGAGGCGATTAAGAGCGTGTGTACTCACAGCTAATTAATGCGCTCGGTGTGGCATGGATGGCGCTTAATAAAATAATAAGCCGCTGAATAGTACAACAGCTAATTAGGTATTCCCGCGACGTGAAAGTTGAATGTCAAATGCTTCGTCGCACGTGCCGGAAAATTTAGAGTTGCGTTGACCGGGCGTTTATTGGCCTTTTAGCACTCGTTTACGTGCATGAAGGGGAAACAAATCGACTAGCGTGGCGGATATTATGTAATAGGCCTTGATAGCAAAAATTTTCCCTTTCGTGAAAATAAATATTCGCGAAACAGATCGCTTATTGATCATCAATATTGTGAAAGAATTCAATATCAGAGAGCTTCATATCGATCCGTTTCTGGCTCATTTTTAAAATTACATGAGTACAAAATGGTATATCTAATTTTATTTTTCATAAATGGTAGGATATGCAGGAATTTATATTGTTTATTTTTAAGTATTGATAACTTATATCGTATTTTTAAAATATTTTACGTAGTATATTATTAATATTTTATATTACAATTTTTATTAGTTATATATGTCGGGAAGCTGAGTTTTATAAGAAATATTATAAAGATCTACTCCAAAATAATCTTCTCGGACGTAAAAAAAGATGAGGAAACCACGTACTCATCTCTCGTTCCCCTTATGTCGGTAATTGCACGACTCGACACACATCGTATACGCGTGCGATATTTCCTCCGTTCCTTTGGCGCGCAACTTCCTTTTCCTCGTTGAAAAATGGCTTTCCGACTTTTTACACCGAGGAAAAATTCAATGCCGGAGATTGGAAGGTGCTTTGTGGAACGACTTGCCGCCGCCGTCTTGCTAATAACCGGGAGATAACAAGGAGATTCTGTTTATTCAGCAGAGTCTCTGTAACGTCGGTGCATGCTCGCTTCTGTGAGGTGCATGTCAGCATCGTACGAGATGAAATCAAACGCCGTTGTTTATACATCGTGCGTTTCTTCTGAACCGGTTGAAGATACACGTTCAAGTCATATCTTTCTTCTGCATATTATACATGCTCACATATATGTCTTTTCTAATTATCTATGTATAATTAGAATTAACATATGTATAAAATGCATACGTTTATGTTTTCCAAAATACCTTTCACAGCTTTTTTTATCTATTAATTTTTAATCCAACTAACTGATTGCTGCAGATGTCTAGACACGAACTTTATGTTATTTGTCAAACTTTATTATTAATTATATCGAATTTTATTATTAATTTTATCTCTACAATTTTTATAATTTTTTAAAAGGTATATCGGAGTTATGAAGGATAAGTTCTCGAATAAGTTAAAGAACGATCTATTAAAGCATCATTTAAAGTCTAATTTATTAAACCTTTTCTTTTTAAGTTATTTATAGTTCGCGAAGACCAGACATTTTTTGCAAAGAAAAGTGATCTCAACTTTCGACCAAAGATTGCTTTGTTAAAAATATCAGATATATTGCTGTAATATTACCGAATGTCACATTTTTTCCATATTTTTTGTTATTATTTCATCATATATCAAGATTGAGTGAAAGTTCTCAGTGTATACGCAGCATAATGCGCGCTTTCTCGTGGGAATAGTTAGCCCGTATTACAGTTAGTGCAGTGTGCAACGTCGTCAACCCTCTAAATGTGCGGCTCTGAGGTGGTGTTGAGCAAGCCACGATGCCGACCGCACACGTCCCAGGAGATTCCGTCGCTGATATCTCCAAGTAATTTCCGTTAACGAGGAAACCATTTCGAACGGAAAGTCGTGTTTTCGAGAGACAGGAAAGACAGGAGGCGAGAGCACGAATATTGATATTTTAGACAGCGAGATGTTATATTTAATTGAATCTCTTTCATGTCACATACTGTAGACAAACATAATGAGTATAGCGTTATATTTTACTTTTTGCAATCGTAATTTCTATTACAGGCAAACCATCTTAAATCTTTTGAAGTATACTAATTCTTTAGGAAAGTTTGTAGAAACTGTTATTAGTCAAATACAAATAACGCGCGTTTTTATTATTCAACGAGAAAAACATCTATGTAGAATACAACGACTAGAACTCTTTTTTGACACATATCTGGAAAAATCATATAATAGGAAAAGTTCTAGAAATTTTTTTAAAGAGAAATTTGGAATATTATTAATTACATTGAGATTCAAAAAAATATCGTGCAGATTTTACGGAAGTATGATAGGTTTGTCTGAATTAAATACAACAACTTTAAAACAAAAATTAAAGGACTGTTAAATCTTTGAGGAATACTTAAGAAAATACTATATAGATTTTTTAATTAGCGTAACAAATGTATATTATTTACAATATTTATCCCTTATAATATTTAAAAAATCTGGTCACAAATTAATTTGAAAAGGGAACTTTTGTATTGATACTAATTATTCATACTCATATCCCAATTTATTTAAAGTGATTAGAATTTTACTACCCAATGTCGCCGAACGGTAGAGCAACTTTATGTAAAATAATGAAAGTCACTTTATCGAACTACTGCCTACCTGCCGCAGGTGTTCAAGGTTACGAGCTTTTTGGATCCCTCTTCTCTCGCGTAAAAGCGAACGTAAACCGCAGGATGCGCATATCACGAGTCCAGAATACACTGGACACACACCATGTTCGACTAGTCGATAAGCCGACCACCGCAATCTGTGTGGTGATCATACCGAACTCCGAAAGTGCTATTGTAGCGTGTCGATTTATCGGAGAAACACAAAGCCGTCTCTAATAGCCCACGATTAGAATCTCGTACTCACTCTCGTGAGATAGTGGCGTAAAAAAAATACTAGTAATAATTCTTTTTAGTATCAAGATGAGCTCTCGTTTCAGCGATAGTTTACTTGTTTTTAAACGACAAATGGAAACAGTAAGTGATAACAGTTAGAAAATTATATTTTTACGTAATTGACAACAACGCTGTAATATTTTTTGATATGTACATAAAATATTTTTTATACATGCATAAAATATCTCTAAAAATTTGATTTATAAAAAAATAGATGAAAATTGATAGTGTATTTTTTATACTAATACAGTAACATTTGGATGTTATTCGACTTGAGAACGATATTTGTATTTTATAGACAGTGTAGCTCGACTGTAGTTGTATATAAAACCAATATTCAGGTTTACATTTCCAGAAGAATCAATTCAAGAGAAACATTCGTTTAGGAGATACAATACAAATTTATTTATATGGCATTTATTTAAAAATATCTTTTAAAAAGAATACATAAAAAATAGAGTATTTTTTTAAGAAATAATCTCTACAAATAGTACACATAATGTGTATAATGGAGAGAAGTGAACAAAAATGAGATATATAGATATTATTTATTTATTTTGAACGTGGTGGAAATTCTGGTCCTCGGTCGTTAGCTTCAAACTCGGGAAATTTTCCATCCGTCTCTCTGTTGCCTCGGCGCAAACCTACGGCGGGGGTTGAACCATGCCGCGGGGGAAGGGAAAAAGGGAGGCATTCCGAATCGCTTCCGTACATAATGGCACGCCATGTCGCGGATATGTCCCTGACACAGCGACGCGGATCGATGAAATGCAAAGCGCCGACGGCGTCGCGACGCCCCGGTCTCTATCGCGAATGGCCGGCCGGCCGGCGTCGCGATTCGCAATTTGCGAACGTAAACGAAATTATCGGCGAAGCGACGAGCGCCGCCCTTCTGCCCTTTACCGTCATCGTTCGTGAGCGAATAATTGCATTAGCACGAATTTTCGAAATGTATCGCTCCATTATAATGATCGTAATGATAGTCTGCGCCACTCGCACATATCTAATGTCACAGTCAATAATGTGACGTCTTGTCGCAACGCAGCTGTTGCATGTTGTATGGTAGTCCCCTATGTATTTTTTTTTAAGTGATGTGTTTTTTGTGTTACCTGTGTAAAAACCCTTACTTTACATTTAACGCTTTGCGTGATCATCTGCTAATCAATCTAACTTGAGCGCTTGTACGCGAGATTTTTACATGAGATAAAAGTAGAAGTGGACGATTATATTTAACGTAGCTAAATTAAACAACTTAATTATCTTCACCTACGACAAAAGTGTCAGGGTATACGTTGGTTTTCATACTGATTTCTTTTCGTAATATTTCTCAAGGGCTCACATATATCTTTCCACTCACACAAAATCACGAAGATGACTCATGCAACTGGAGCGAGTTGTGTAGTCAGGAAGTGAAAGGCCGTATAAGAGTGCTATGTAATACTTTGGATGCGTTTAAATCGCAAAACAGGTTTGGGAATATGGGAATTAAAGTACAAACTGGCCGAGCAGGCTCTGGGGACGTCACTGGAATTGGAACGACAAGATAAAAGGAAAATGTGTGTGATAACATTTTTCTTTTATTTGCTACGTTAAAAATTGATACAGGAAGATATGGGAAACACAATCAATCAACTACGATGAAAACGGTAAAGTTAATAAAAAATTTTTTTTATATGTTGCTCTAAATACAACATATTTCGTATATATCTCGCAGTAAAATTTATTTTTTAAATTTCTTACAATTTTTCATTTTAGAGATGTAACTCATGTTAACGTGTAATAAATAAATTTTTCTGTTTATCTTAATACAACACTTACTCATTTGCAAAAATTAGCAATTGCTGATATAATTTTCCTTCAATATAATATATCTTATATACAATTAATTCTTTTATCCCTATTTATTTATCCATGTGACTGTCTAAAAAATAAAATATTCTCAAATAATATTTCCCATATTTTCCATTCTACCATCTTATATACTCTACTTGCGGAAAATTGATACTTAACTCTACGATTTGACACTTTCGAGTTTGACGAGTTGCCAGCTATCGTTTCCTCATGCCATCGTAAATCCACGCGAAGCGAACGCGCAATTTTTACTCAGACGGAGCGGATATTTTCCACGGCGACACGCCAATTTCGAACCCTAAAGAGTGTACCTACTCGAAGCGTGATTTCACTTATGGTTGCGTGCGGTGCCGATATTTACCAGGTGTATATCTCCAACCTCATGCGTCATCGTGCGATCAAAACAAGTGGATACATCGAGGACAGATGCGACGACGTATTCCTTTGTGTTTCCTCGCGAAATTCGATATTTGCCCGAGATTCGATATTTGATATGACTCAGACGCGACCTTGTCGATGGAACAGGTCGACAATGCGGGGCACGTAGGTAATTTTAGTGAGACGATCATTTATGTTGAACGTTGCTCAGCCACGAGTCCGGAAAAGACTCCTGGGAAAGACGGGGAAAGTCAGGGAAATTGAAAACGGTCAGGAAATATCGCAAGGAAATTACTTGTACGAAAAATGAGAACTTTATTACCGTGGTTGCTGTTGCATATCCGATGTGAAAGTAATCGAACTTCGCTACCATAGCAAATTATTTGATATTACAGCGAAACGCTTATATTGGAAAATCTTGTCGAGCAAATTTCTTCGCAGAATCCGCACTACTAGCAAATTTAATTTGCTGCTAAAGCAAAATAGGGTCTATCTCCAACAAATATTGCAACGAAGCAATTTACTGTTATACGGCCGCAATACCCTGAATGATACTACAATTTTTATGCGTCGTGACGTGAAGTTACAGTTTTTTTTTACGATACGATTTTACGCAATCTTACAATAATCGTTCCACTCATGAGAGTGACTGTTGGGAACAATATCTCGCGACACCCGTTATAATGAAATTAATATGCTCTCCAGGTAATTGAGCAGTTAACTGTCCGCAAGTACTGTCGTGCCTCCTTGATGTGTTAATGTATTAACCAAGGATCGTTCGTAATTATCGGACATTATCGAGTGATATAATTAGTTACTTGAGTATTATGGAACGACACAATTATGCTACCACCTTCTCTGATGACTTCCTGTTTGTACGTAAAATTGTTGCCGTGACTGACGTTAACGTGTCTCATTTCGTAATAAACGAAAAAACGTAATAACAAATGTCCAGTTTCAAATGTCAGGGTTTCAGTTGTCCGTGTCTCTAAGTGGATATACTAGTACACGCAATAGGCACAGGCACGTTGGTTTTATTTTGAGTTTGGTAATCGATTACTTCACCGATGTCTATTTTTTAAACGTAAAATGTTGCTGCGCAAATATTTTTTTAACTAAGAACAATTGAGAATAGAAAGGCAAATAAAGATAAAAGCTATTAAAATGCCTTGAAAATTGAACATTGGAATTTAGAGAGACATTTTCCATGCATAACCAGAGAAATACTTAAAACATGGATGAAATGTGTCATATTTTCATATAAGCTCTATATTAAAAGTACTTTTACCTGCTTGGCGAAATGAAACGTCCCTATTACGAGAATTTCGCTACGAAAACGTTGACGTTTTAACGACTGGACGAGATTACAGGTCGCCATCGATCGAAACGAGTGGGTTTATGTCGTCATCTTCAACGTGTTTTAAATGAACCGAGTCAGCATTCGTTATTTTCATTAGGTTTTCCTCCTCAAAATAACAGATTTATCTGCAAAATCGAATTAGTTTTGTGGAAACAGTCGCGCGCCGCGCGAAGTTCAGAGTAATTTTTAATTTTAATTTGTATTGAATAAATGTGAGATAAAAGTGGAATAATATAAAAAAATAAAACAAAAATCTGTTAAGGATTGAACATGAGAAAATTCTTACATGACGTTATTATTTTTTTATTAGTCATTCAATTTAATTTCTATTCCCCATCTTCTCTTTTAAGGAAAAAATAACGCCAAGTTTTTGTAACCTATGTCCTATAAGTACATGACTTATCTTATAAATAAATATTTACTGTATATTGACCGATAAGTTCGCTATATTACCTCAACAAGAAAATTTACATTTAATGGGGAAGAAAAATATACGCTTACTATATCAAAGGAAAATATGTATATACTTTGTGTACTCTAGTTACATCGTAAGAATAATGCACTCAATCATCTCTTTGCATCTTCTTACCCGCTTTTATTCACTAAATACATTTCCTTTTCGTAAACGAGCCAAGCATTTTTTTTTTCTTTCAAATGGCAGTTCCGCAAAGCGAATAAACTACTTGGCGCACATTCGACCCGTCAAAGATTTAAATTCACGCGAGTAGGTACACGTTTATCGTAGATACACGTTTATCGGGGTGGAAAACGTTTTAACCACCCCGTTTCCGTTCCTCAGTCTATGCAGCTGCTTTCAAATATTCTCTCTTACTTTGTGTTACAGGCGGTGTCGGAGAGGCTCGAATTGGCACCAGCTGGCGGAAGATCAGAGCCTCAGGTGAGTACCGTGAGAGACTTCGTTCTAGTTTTATTCCTTTTTCAACGAAAACACCTCAAAATATAGTTCACAAAACTCGTTCACGAGTCCTTATCTTTATATCATCTTTCGTGCTTTTGCTCAAATGAGAAACAACTTCTTATCTATTTAATTAAATTATTGAATGTAGATTCCTTGAAATAAAATTATTTGTATTACGCATATTAAAGATTTAGATACAACATATTGGTATCTACACAATACAACACATGGTATTGTCAAGAAGTAAATTTATGTGGACTACATTTTAGATCTCTTTCTATTATTAAAAATATGCCAGAGAAAAAGTATATAAATTTCGAGATGAAGTAAATGTGTGCATGCATTTCGCCTTTTCATCAGACAACTCTTAATGATCGTAAAGACAAACAAAAAAGCAAGAAAAAAATCTTATTGACCGTGATATCCATTTGCCGAAAAGCAAAGATTTTACCTGTTAATAAAGACAACCGGCTTCCCGAAAAGTGAAATACTTTGATGGAATTGTTGACTGAGCCAAATGCCTGAGCCAAATGTGTTTTCTGCTTGGAAGCTAACGCGTACCTTTAATGACCGTATCTTTCCTCAACGAAGGTCGCTACCTTGTGTGAACCTGGCGAGGTATACCTTGCTCAGCATATGGGAGAGCAGGGTCGATGGGTCTCCTCGACCGACAAGAAGAGCTGCATGACGGACAAGCTGGAGATCCTGGAATATTGTAAGAAGGTAGGAAAAAAAGTCTATAAGATCACGCAACCATTAAATTCTTTCACACGTATAATGTCGTAGATCGGCGTTAGGCATGTATAGTCGATTAAGAGTTATATATAGACATTAAAAATAGATCTGTGACATTTTTCTATTATCAAACTTTCTAGCTCTTTTCTTCGCATCATTCCTCCGTTCTCCACGAGGAACGCGCGTAAATATTTTGCTAGCGAGATCACCCAAAGTTCTTAAAGGAAACATTAATGACGCTCTGCTGCAGTCTCGATTACATAAGCTAAAATCAGAACCTTCGACTTAGAACGTTGACTTTAATTACGGTTTTTTTATTTTTAAATGACAAATAAGTAGAAGTTAAACGTTATCTTTCATTGTTTATTTATTATTATTACACGCATTATATGAGAAATATCCAATCTTCTGTTACGTTTTCTTTGAATTGAACAGACGGTCATTCATTGAAAAAGATTGACAGTAAGGAGAAATTAACGATGGATAATGACGATATTGTACACATGATTTACATTCCAAATCTTTCACAAGTAGAGCACGGTGAAAGGCAAGACTAACGTATGGATTACTGGATAATATAACGTTCTCCGTCCCGTTTATGCGACACGTTCACGCAATCCACTGTGTGTATAAGACAGAGATAAGTGTGCAACTTGCATATGCGTACGTGCTCGCACTTGCTCATGCACGAACACGAGAAAATGAGATATTGTCACCTCGTGCGTCGGGTTGATAAAAAATCACTGTTTTGCTGTCGTTTGGGAAAACATGAAAATGTAAATTATTCGAGCCGATATTTAAATTATTAAACGAAGTCAGAGGATCGAGACCAAACGTTCGAATCTTTGTTCTCGACTCTGCGACTATTTAGAGAGAAAATTGAGCCACTCGCGAGCGAATTATTAATTAAGGCTGGGCGTGTTATTTAACACGGCGCCCAGAGGTGCTGCCGCTGCCCTGTAGGCAGGATTAATATAATAAAATTTATAATCTTCCGGAGCCGTGTAAATCGAATTTTCGTCCCTTCGTTGACGCGCCTCAGTCGTGACAAAACACAGAATTACGCGGTTCGTTACCTTTCCCGCCGTTCCACCGTGAAAATAACGTTAATCTTCGCCGATGACTTTATTGCGCGAGATTGCACCAGTCCACAGTTGCATCGCGAATTATGTCGTGCTTTGCTTAAATTTCTTCGCATTAATATATGAAAGCTCGCTAAGTACGGTATTCGCGTGTCATCTAATCTTTTCTCGCCAATAGTCGCGAGTAATATTCGCGAATACCTCTGTTTAATATCTTTGTTTAATCCTCATCTTCAAAGACCAAAATAGAAAAGTTCGAAAATCCAGTTATTTGAATCTTCTCTTAAATTAATTATTACAAATAAATCAAGAGAAATTCTTACGAATTAAATTTAAATTAAATTTAGCAAAATTGTAAATACAACACATGACTCTTTTACTTTTGTTTTTCTTTATTCTGACAAATTATAACAAATTTTAGAGATTTATAAAAAATTTCATTAATTAATTTTAATTCTTTTTCATTAAAAAGTAAAAAAAAGTAAATTGATTTCCATTTCGAGAGATCGGGTTATAAAAAATATATTTCACATAACTGAATTTCATTATTAATCCGTGTGTTGGAACTACGTCGCACAACTCGAGTCTTGTTGGGTTTAATTTGCACATTATGCGAACACGACGTCGCGAAACGGCTCGCAGGGTAAGAACGTACGTTTTTTGCGGCCTCTTAAACGGAGATTAAGCAGTCGCTCGTTTGCGATAATAATAAGTTCGCCGAGTGTGCCTGTAATAACCTGCGATAATTACCTGGTTGCGCGATTGCCAGGCTGGTCGGACCACCTGTTAATGTGATATTTACAGTGGGCTCAGCTAATCTGTACCTGTCTGATTTTTTCTTTTTTTTCCTATTAGGCTTACCCGAAAAGAGACATTACCAACATCGTCGAGTCGTCGCACTACGTTAGGGTGAGTGGATGGTGCAAGCCCGGAAGAACCAAGTGCAAACTCTCGCGATGGGTCAAACCTTACAGATGTTTGGGTGAGTTAATTTTCTTAATATCTTTGCGCAAGGTGTCGAAAATTTGACGTTGCATACCGATCTTTTGTGAATGCCTGTCGTCGGTCTGGCAAAAATGCCCTCTTCACGAAATTAACGACTAAAATTATACTTGTATAACTATAGCGAGTTAAATTTTCGCCTGCGTGTAGGCGAAAAAGAAGGTCACGCCAATTTTTGCGTATCTGTAGCGTGATCAATCTCTTTTTCGAGTTAGAATAATCTGTCACGGATATCGTGAGACACGTAAAACCGCGAACTGTCTGAGTGGGATATCGAAATCAATATAATAATGTAACTGTCAGCATATGTGTCAATACCATCGGCGTGGATTTCTGTTTACGACAAGATAGTATGGGTCTCAATCTCAATATTCGCCGCATCGATATCACTGACTGTGATATCGGCTTGAGTGGCACAGTTGTAAAAAATCTTGCGAGACTCGCGGTAACGTTGGATTCTTAACTGGTTTGAAAATTGCAAGGAAAGGGTTATCACGCGGTCGGGTCGATCGATAATGCGGCAGTGGCGGCCGTGAGAAACGGAGAGATCGATCTCCGGCGGAGATTTAGTTATAAATTTAGCAGAACGCTCGATCTGCTCCGGACGGAAGAATTCAATTTGTAGAGTCAATACGCTGTGTAATGGACAACGCGATATCTGCTGTCGGATTGTCTGCCCGGCTGCCTTCCTGATCAGCCTTTTTATCGCGCTGAAAAACGAAAGAACTATTGCGAACGTGACGTCGCATAGCAGCGGGATTCAAGATCGCGCTTATTTTCCCCCTTTTTTTCTTCGTATGAGGCGCTCGCTTCTTGAAGTAACTGACAAGCATCTACTCGAAGCAATTGTATCTTTATTGTAGTTCGCAAGCTCTCTCCCATGCGATCGAATGATTCAGCGATTCGAGGAGGGTAAGAAGTAGTAATTTATTATTAAGTCTATTTTCTATACAATGTTAATTAAAGTGGACCTTATAAAGTGTAAACTTAGTTCGTGCTTGCGCGAAACTCTTCAATTTGCGAGGAATACTGAATTGCGGAATATTCTAAATCGAACAACACAAGAAGTTTGAAGAAACGGGTAGGAGAAATGTGAGACATTCATTAAAGTGAAAGAAGAATATATTTATGCAGGAAACATCTCGCTATTGCAAAATATAATACTTCATTTTATTTTAAACACAGAGCTTTAACATAATTTTAATTAGTGCAGTAAATACATTTAATTGGAGAAACACGCGCCGTCGAAATAATTTTCTTCTGAGATTTCTTTTAAAAATTCATTCCAAATTTATCTTGCATATCAATCGTCAATGGTTACAAATTTTGATTTGATACATGTAACGTATTTTAAAATTCAAAAAATTTTTTCAACGTCCACTTCTTTTTTATTTCAAATAGAATCTCTGTATCTCAAGAACCATTAAAATGAATTGAACTAAAACGTAAATAAAGTACGAAATACACGTCTGTTGTCGGTGATATATTCCTTCAAGTGTGATCCCGTAAATTATATAGATGACGCTACGGTAGTCATTTATTCGATCATGTTTAACAGGATGAGATCTCTGAATTCTACTTCGTATTGTTTGTTTTAAACACGCCGTTAGAGCGTCGAGATCCACATCTCATTTTCTAATCGTGTTAGATAAATGCCATTATTCCGGTATGTCAGTCACGTGTAGAATGGTCACGACCATTCTCTTAACATCCGCGTCTTCAGTTGCGTGTCTCACGTCTCCTACAAGATTCCATTAACTACTTCCTTCTCAAAGTCTAAAAAAAAAACTGTGACCGTGAAACATCAAACTTTTTTCCTGTATTTTTATATAACTGTCTCGTTTCAATAGTGCTACTTTTTGCGAAAATGTACTCGCATTCGTTTAGTTTTCCTTACTTCTGCGAGCGCTTTTATAGAAATATACTCACAGTCAGATAAATCGAGCGAGTGGTTAATACCCTCGAAGAGTCTGCGTGACTAGTTCTATTGATCAGCAGTGGTGAACGTACCGATGCGTCATCCGCTAGACGCGTGTCCATTCCGCCGTCTCTTTTCTCTCCTCTTCCTTTCGCGCGATCTTCCATCACGTTGATGTAAGTAGCAGACAATTTAGACAAATATACTACTGAAAATTTGTTACTATTACTTTTCGTTGTTTTCGTGCTTCTACACTATATCCGCAAATGCAGATTCTCGTGTGTATTCTTACACAATCACTTGTACATAGTACCTATACGTGTCTCGTGATACCATAAAGTGTCTCGAATATAAATATTTTAGGAGCAGATTCTCCGATAAATCTTTAAGAAAACTTTTAAGAGCTATTACTATGCTGAAACTTTTCAATATTTAACATTAAGTGACTTGGTAATTAAACCCGGAATTAAAATTCTTGAAAAAGTGCTCATTTAAATGAACAATGAAGTCTCGTTATTTGCTTATATTTCAGAAGCATAGTTGGAGGAAAAATTTTTATCTTAAATTATTTGAACACTATTACTGCCTTGACATTTTAGTTTAAAAAAAAAAATCCCTTCTAGCCTGGATCAAAGAATCTATCATTGAAATTGCAGTTACGAATTCTGAAAGAAATCGCTACATGAAGAATCTGGAAATGCAATAATATAAAATTTAAATATATTGAATGAGATCTTATTTTAGATAAGCACATATAATGTTTCACGAGTCCCTTATACATGGGCTCGCTATTGATTTCAGGCGTTTCATATCTCGGTATATGCACACAAGTATATAAATAGTCATCGGCGAATTCGTGCTTCGGCTGCCAATATAATTCGTCGCAATATAATTCGTAGAATTCCCTCTTTGTAGAAAGAGATAGAGAGAGAGAGAGATATTGCATATATCGTCGGTCGAAATAGCGAATAAGAATAAATAGCGGCGATGCGCGACCTTTACTAGCTTAATCGAGCCTTTCCTTCAATTCGAGCCACTGCAATATGTACCGTTTCCTACTTCCAGAGGGACCCTTCCAGAGCGACGCACTTCTCGTGCCGGAGGGCTGTCTCTTTGATCATCTTCATAATCAAACAAAATGCTGGGAGTCTCACAGGTAACGAGCGTATATGCGCGCGAATATCTGCGCCAAACGCAATTAATTCTCGAGTAGGCTTAGATTTATAATATCGCGTTTCGTCAAAGCGAAAGAAACATAGTTAAGCATAGTCCTTCCGTCTCTCTTCGCGAGAAGAGACTCGACATTTGATTTAATTACTCCGATCCGGCGATCACCGTCAAATTTACTACTTTACTACTCTATATATGTACTACTTATTTACTTAATTATATTTTTAGCGAGTTTTTATACAAAACAGATTTTCTCTCGCTTTTGTTTTTTCATTGTTTTCGCATTATACGCGCTGTATCGCAAACTTACTTTTTTACCATATTTACTCATGTTGTCTTATTACTCCGTTACTTTATCGTACAACTAGGAGCCACATTTAATTACTTCGCTAATGAGTGACGCAACCTAGCTGCCTGCTGTTTGCGCGCTTATTTTACACCGACGTGAAAATAAAGCAACGTGTAGTTCGCCGTGGTGGAGATTGTTATCAAGGCCCGTTTATCGCGTCGCGCTACATCAGGGCGTGCATTCTTCCGAATGCACGTGACTGCATCAAGTTGATTCGCATTTCCAGATGGAATGCCACGGCGGCGGAGACCTGCCGGGAGCGTAACATGAATCTACGTAGCTTCGCGATGTTGCTGCCGTGCGGGATATCTTTGTTCGCCGGCGTCGAATTTGTATGCTGCCCGAAACACCTGAAAGGTACGTAACGTACGTACGCTCTGCCTTATCACCATTCATTCGTGTTCTCATTTCGCGCGCGCGGAAGACGCGGCGAATCGCACGGATCTCGCGAACGGAAAGGGACGGAGACGCGAGCCCATATCGGGTATTTTCGCATTCGCGAGAATACCGCGCCCGGCACTCACGTTCATCTTCATGCATATTCTATCGGTGCGAACGTTTCGCTGCGTCCGCATCTCCATACCGTGACATCCTTTCCAGACGCGAGCTCGTGAGCTCGGGTGTCTTCTTGGCGCGAGGTCATTTTACCGTAAAGTGGAAATACTTGTGACAATCTTATTTCGAGATTTAAGGCGAATCCCGCCTGTCTTTTAGCGGATACGTTGAGCTTTTCGATGTGATAAAATTATATTTTGCATTTTCGGACCGATTTTGCTCTATAAAATATCTTATTTTAAAATCGACAAAATTACATTTTTATATTTTTGTTCAATTTAAAGGATCTAAGAATGGCGCTTGTTCCTTAAAATAAGATCGTCATTTTGCAATTTCTAATTAACTCTAGTTTATTACACGTGCAGAGAGAGAGAGAGAGAGAGAGAGAGAGAGGATGAATAACGGAACGATGAAAAAGTTTTTAGATGTCAAATCCATTGATCTTCGCATTCGCATGCGTTCACTTTGATGATACCATCAAGCTTCCTCTCTTACGTTTGTATCAAGCTTTTTAACACCCTACATTATTCGATTTTTGTTTTGATACGCCGCGCTCTATTATTTCTTCGCCCTTCTTGTTATTATTTTTCTGTAGAGCGGTACGATTAATGGAACGCGTGTCTATCAAAAAGCATATCGGCAGAGAGAAGACGGTGAGGCATGAATATTTACGACTACGAATTCGCGGCGTATTTATTGCACGGTGGAAATACGCCGGCATTTACGCTGCTCGTTTCCAATCGACTGTCGCAAAGAACAAAGAGAAGGAAAGAGAGAACGAGAAAGAGAAAGAATGGCTATAGGAGGGTGCAAAGAGGGTGTATTAAGTGAGGGGTACCACCTACTTTGCCTCGTCTCCTTCCTCGTTTCCTTCCAGCACTCCGGGTGGCTCGTGCCACCCTTCGCAAGCTCTCTTTCTCTCTCTCTCTCTCTCTCTCCTCTTTTTTCCTCCCTCCCTTTCCCTCTTCCTACGTACATATATCTTTCTCTTCCTCTCATTGCAAGCTCTCTTGTCTTCTCTCTCCCTCGTGCAATCAATAATGTTCGCCGTCGACGTCCTCGACGACTGCGCAACGTAACACGCCGTAGCTTTCGGCGTCGCTGCGCAACTTTTCTTTCCTACACACCACGTATAATGGGTTCGATTAGCACACACAGGGCTGTCCGTTTTGCTTGCTATGTACCGCCCGCTTGAATCCTATACTCCATTATTTTTCAGCATAGTGTAACTTCGAAGGATGACGTGTCGTCCGTGGGATGAAAAATGGACTGCGCGGTGTACGCCAAATAAAATCGGGATATACATTTGGGGTATTCGTTCATGTGGATCAGCTCGGTGTACTTGATAATCGAGGGATGAAAATTCCATTCTTGTGGAAATCCCGATTCTATAAGTTCAAAGTTTAAGCTTTGATGAAATCGAAAAAGGATACGATAAAATGGAATTATTAAAGACAATAAATTGAAGATTTAAGTTATACTAAAACACTCTTCTTTGATTGTGCATAACTTAAAAATCTCTCGTCATTTGTGCGCAATATAAATATGATTTGAGTTTTCAATGAAAGATATTTTTAAACGTGCTCGATCAAGCGCTCTTTTAAAAGCGCGATCAAATTTAATTTTGTCAAAATTAGATAATTTATTCATTAGCGTAGATGAATAAATCTTGAAAAATAAATGTTTACATCTAGGAAAGAGGTTCGAATATTTCAGAAATGTGTAATTTTAGGTTCATAGAGTATGCCGATAATTTTCGTTATTGGCACTGATAACATTGAATTTCCGGCATCCCTTTCTACTCGGCACTTCCCTGATCGATCGTGGATAAACCACGTTCTCGCGAGGAATCCATAACTCTCTACTGACGAACAATCGTGACATAAGGTCCCCGAAGAAACTGCTAACGCGTGCAGTTATCGCGTATCTATCGTGTGACCCAGATAAAAAGACGGCACAGAAGGATATGGTCAGGCTTTTGTCTGCCTTTGTAGAAGTCAAGAAGTCGGTTTCATCAGAACCCCTATTCTCAAACGAATGAGACACATACTCGAGAACCTGGTTAGCCAAGATGCATTCCGCTTCTCTCAAGTAATTCGGTCAAATTAGAATTTCTAAGCTGGAAAGATGTGGAACCGTAATGAGAACAAAATCCATTTTGCGTAGTTAAAACATGAACGAATTTCGTGAGTGACAGTCCTCTCCTGATTGCCTTCATACAGATTTAATTTTAAAACTCTTATAATTTTTAAAAATTATAATTTGTCTTTTTTGCTGAATGAATTCCTATCTTCCTAATTAATTAATTAATTAATTAATTCTTTTACAGGACAAATATCCGTCCGTAGACATCATTTAGCTCGATGTCGGAGGAGTCGAGACTGTCTTCATCTTCATAAACCATACCCATAAAATTATAATTACGCCATCGTATCGTTACACCATCCTTTTCCGAGTATATCGATAAATAATCAAGTGATCGGTGACACTGGCAGTGTATCACTGGCGCGCATTGATTTAGATTATGGGCCAGAATTCCGCGGAGCTATCTGTGGCCAGCCCAATCCCGTCCATTTACTATTCAAACAATGGCAGTCGATATACTGGAATGTGCGCGCAGACAGGAATTCCAATAATTGCACCTACCGCGTCACGTACATGCATGTACGCGACGTTTATATGTACGCCGAATCGTTATCGTTAGAGGGCCACGAGAGAAAAAAAGGCATTTTCGCATAATCAAGGATGAGTGCAGCAGTATTAATTAAACAATCTTTGTTTTCTTTTTCTTTATGCAGGTTTTTACGTTGAGTGCAATCGGTGCACGCTGGAGAGCCTATTTTCAGAACTAATCATCATTCACGCGCTTTACGCACTTATGTAACGATGAATCATACTGAACGCAGGTGCACAGAGCGAAAAATAATGCGAAATATTCCTTTGCAGAGAACGTGAAGGTGAAGAAGCCGATCGATCTACCCCTACCAAAGAGCATGGATGATGATCTCGACGAGGATGAGGACGATATCGATGACGAAGATGACTTGGATGGTGATGCTGAGGACGAAGACAACTCCGATGGCGATCTCGAAGACGTGTTTAGCAATCAGCCCGATGAGGACGAAAGCGAGGAGGAGTATGACGATCTCGATGATTACGACACAACTACGAGGTAATTACAAATGAATATAAGCATCTTTGACATTTGCATTTATACAGCTATTTTAATATAAATATCAGTAAAGCTTCATTGAACTTTTATTTCTTTTTATTGAATTAAAAAATTTTAAATTAATTGAATCTCTCTCTAAAACAGTTAAGTTAGTTAATGTAAGGAGACTACATATTTTAGATATAGAAGTTAAATATTTATTGTAATTAAATGTTGACGAAAATCAGTCGACCATCGACGACTGTTTCCACAACGGAGAAAACCAAGCAGGATGCGACGGCGATGCCATTGCCGGTTAGTACGAGCACGCAGCAGCCTTCCCAACCGCAAGGCACTCCTGATCCTTATCTGACGCACTTCGATCCGCGATCCGAGCACCAGAGTTACAAACAGGCTCAGATGCGACTTGAGGAGGTGCACAAAGAGAAAGTTACGAAAGTAAGTTCGATTAATGGGCAAAGCGAGGTAGCGTTAGCGCTTATCCTACTATATATCTTCACCTATTTAGCGTACCGTATATTTTCACCTATTTAGGAGAAAGCAAAGGTATGATCGTTAACGTTAAATCAAGATATTAAAATTTGTATTTGAGAAGAAATGATATGAGAGAAACGAAACTTTTGGAAAACAAGTATTATAACGCGGGACATTGGTGTCGAAATCTTTGTGCTACAACGTTTTCAGGTGATGAAGGATTGGAGTGATCTTGAGGAGAGATATCAGGACATCAGAGCCCATGACCCCGTCGCCGCTGACGCTTTTAAACGCTGGATGACGGCGCGATTCCAGGAAACGGTCGCGGCACTCGAGGAGAGCGGCGCGGCGGAAAAGCATCAGTTAAGCGCGATGCACCAGCAGAGAGTGCAGGTATGTGGAAACGCGTGATATGATATGAATGAATCATTCTTTTTTTGAAAGTTGCTCAACTTTAAAAAGTTATGAATTCCAATAAAAAAACGAATGTAAATTTCGATTTTGATAAGGTCTTCTAAATTGGAATTTTACATTATTTTCTAAATGACTAAAAAACATTTAAAAAGATGTTTAACAAAGATAAATCTATTTGTGAGTAAACGATGTTTTTGATAATTATCGAACGGCAATAAACAATTATTAAACGGTAGCTTATTAATTATATATAACGGTAACAATTTGATTTTTTAAAATAAGAAGATAAATAATTCAAACATTTTAGAAAAAAAGAAAGTATGTAAAAGAATCTACATGTAATTGCTATTACCAATAATTTTTGTCGAGCGACGAAATAATAATCTCTAGTATTCATTGAATGAATTATATCTAGTAATAATCTTTTCTTTACAGGAGGCGGTTAAACAGAGAAACGAGGAAGCTATGTCGTGCTACACCGCGGCCCTTAACGAAACGCCACCGAATGTTAGTTTTGTGTAATATATTTTTGCACAAGGAATACTTTTTGTCTTTTTGCCTAATCGATCGATCTATGTTCTCTAGATGCATCGTATTCAAAAATGCCTGCAAAAGCTACTCAGAGCTCTTCACAAAGATAGGCACCACACAATAGCCCATTATAAGCATCTCCTTGATAGCAGTTTAGAACAGGCGCAGCGAGAGAAGCCAGCCACTCTTGAGCATCTGGCGGAAATTGATAGGATTACCAATCAGAGCCTCTTGATGTTGGAACGGTAATGTATATTTCAAACGTACATTTTTTTATTTTTAACATCCTAAATATATCGCGTATTCTAAACACACTGGTTCACGCAAAACGTCGCCCGCAAAACGATTAACGCCACGACCGTAAAGACGTTAAAGACTCATTTTTTCTTTTCTTATGTTCAGATATCCAGACCTAAGCGCGAAGATTGGCCGTCTCATGGACGATTACGTTTTGGCCCTCAGGAGTAAGGATGAAACTCCGGGATTGCTGCTGGCGATGACGCGCGAAGCGGAGGCAGCTATTCTGGACAAGTATCAGGCTGATGTCGCTAGCAAACAGCAAGGTATTTATGGCAAACTGGGTCAAGTAAATTTGTACAAACGAACGTGTTTCACCTTACTTTATTTTACAGAAAAGGAACATCAGAAACAGCTCGAGCGAGCGCGTAAGGAGCAACGTAAGGCAGAACGCGGCGAGCTACGCACGGAACAAGAACAACACGAAGAGAGTGATTCGGCAATCGATACTAAGGATATTCCTCAGCAATCAGAGCAACCCGTTGCGGTTGCCGCTATGCATAATGAGGGAGTAGTTAGAGCAGCTCATAGCATGACTCACGATGTCTCCCACTCCGAACCAGTAAGAAAATTTACTCTAACTGTAAAGCTTTCTCTCTCTGACTATAAAATTTTCTTATTAAATAAATTTGTTATTTTATTATTACAACTCCTTGTGACAAAAATGAAAAAGAATAATATTTTATATATTTTTCCTTGTTACAAAACCTGCAAATCTCGCTTAATTTCGCAGGGTTATTCCGTAAGGCGAGAAGTGTATCACAGAGAGAGTCGATCCGTTTACTTCACACTCGCGTTTGCTGGCATAGCACTCATGGCCGCTGCAGTTGTTGGCGTCGCAGTATTCAAGAGGCGTAGCGCGAGAAGCCCTCACAGCCAGGTATACCATTATGTTAAAAGACACGTCAATTATCTCAGCAATATATATAGCATTCTACGCTATTATTAATCAATAGTTATTATGCAGTGATTATGTACTTTAATATATGAGCCAAATGCATATAAGTGAAGAAAAATAATGCGTTATAATTATATATTGTAATATTACACTAATTGATACGATTAATTGGCAAGGTAATGTGATATCTGATATTTCTCGTTTGCTCGCAGGGCTTCATCGAGGTCGATCAAGCGGCCACGCCCGAGGAACGACACGTTGCGAATATGCAGATCAACGGTTATGAGAATCCTACGTACAAATACTTTGAGGTGAAGGAATAATTTGGCCGCTGCCTCGAGAATTCTCACAGATATTTTGATTTCTGAAGCTCCGCGCAACCGCGTATTCGTTCTCGCGTATTTTCTTCAAGAATCTCATAAATTTTGTTAGAGTAAGATATATATAAATAGTATGTATATCTCTAATCCCCCTGAGATTCTTCCGAAGATCCGGACATGTACATCTCGGAAATACGCAAATTCAGAAAACGCGTTTCCTAATCGGCTGATCGCACCTGCGACGAGGCTATCGCCGTACACATCGCGTCCGCTTGTACACACCACGATCACGTGTCGCGGTGTAAATCGATTTCGCGAAGAATTGACAATATATATGTAAAATACAATTTGTAGCAAGGACACGCTGGATGGGAAACGAAACGGATTCTACGGGAGATAAAATGATGTAGAATTCAGCATATACCTATGTGCCATACGAACACGCTATCTTCGGAAGTATCTCATACACACATCGTTTTTATTACGTTGTCATACATGTCGATATAAAAACGCAGGAAGGAGCGCTCGTATTGTAAAAGTAGAAAACGCCGTTTTTAGACATACCTCGATGTTCCTTCGCCTCTACACGTTGTGCACTCGAACCGGAAGCGCCGCGGATCGATTGACGACTGGCATTCGGTGGCTGGTCGCTGTCACTCCTCGGGGACGAATGTTCGTACGATGCTAGAACGCGTTTACATGGACGATGTAAGCGTCAGTGAACGCGTTATCGTTGCGCTCTTTGCTGTATTTTTAGGTTCTGATATTTTCGGAGATAATCAATGGCAATAAGACATAATGCAGCTTAAATGTTAAACACGAAGAAAAAAAATGCGATAGCGATCGTAGTAGCTTGTCACAGGGGGCATATAGAAATTAATACTCCGATTAATGGCGTAATTGTTAATGGTTATGCTAAAATAACCGAGCGCGTGAGCGAGCTATGCGGTACTCTTAAAATATCAGAACATACACGCGCCATCTCATCGTTGCACGTTTTTACCTCCTCTATCTTCGTGATGCAGCTGTTTTTATTCCCTCCGTCTCCGTTCGATTCCCACTGCCTGGTTTCTCTTGGTGACCTTTTTCAGTACTTAACGTCTACTCTTAGATGATAAAAAAACCTTAAGACGTAAGCAAACTAAGAATCATTGACGTATCTCGAGTTAATGACAATGACGAGGAAGTCAGATGCTCTATCATTCCACGCGAAAGTCCATTTTGTCGAGGTGCTGAGAACGCTAGCATGGAAAATGTTCGGCAGCTTCGTCCGATCTCGCCGAAAAACGACGTCCGCGACGCATCGAACAGATCATGTCGATGCTGTCGAACAAGAGGAACAGTTCAATCGGAGATCATTTTCGAGTGGCATTAGTACCTCCGACTGTCAGGTCGAGAAAAAAAGGAAAAGAAAGAAGCGGCGGCTGTTGAAATAAGCGTTTCTTTTTTGTTTCCGCGTTTTGCGTTCTCGGGGGAAAAAAAAAGGGAAAAAAGATCGTTCATACAATAACTATCTTAGGATATTACTAATTATATACGACGACGACGATGATGATATAATATATTACACGTTTAATGCTTATATATTTGTATATGGTCAAACGATAAAAAAAAGATAGTAGCCAGCACTTTAGCGCCAGAGTCGCGTGGGGAAGCACAGGTCTTTTCTTATTTATCTTGTAATACACATTATGCGCTTTTGTCGGACTTTATTCGTATAAAGAGGTCTCGGTGACGCTCGCGATGCGATGCAGCCGGCTGCGAATACGCTGTCGCGGTCCATAGAACCATTTACCGTCCCTAAAGCTATCGGTGATCAATGATAGCACTCAATCATCATACAAGTCTTAAAGACACTCCCCTAAAAAAAACGTAAAAAATCGCGTGATGTCTGAAGGAGTATAGAATATCTTTGCAAAAAAAATGTTTTTTTGGTGTCTGAAAGATTAGATACGTTTTTTTTAGGTCGTCTTTACGACGTCTATTTATGGTCGTGGCGCGATAACAGCACAATCATCGCTGTCGTTGGTGCACCGTTAATACACCTCGATACATTCGGGTCGGTCGAGATTATCAGCATATCGGTACAGCCGATAATATAAGTTTGAAAGAGACGGGATATTTAGCTCTCGGCGGTGCGCGATGGTTACTATTATTACAATATAGATTACAATTTAACGCTAAAGAGTCGCTGTTCTGTCTCTTGTGTGAAATAACACTGTCCATGCATGAGTACATATTATACATTCCCAGTTACGTGCTAAGGTGGTCCCCTTCGATTGCGCTCACTTTTGCTAAGATTGTAACGCGACACGATAATCGCCGGCGAATTAGAAAGCGATTAAAAAGAGAAAAAGGAAAGAAAGCAGGGAAGATTCTTTTAAATATTGTATTCCTAAGCGCACGTGAAGCAGCTGCCTTTCCTATCTATCTAGCGCGAATCTCTCTCACACATACCGTGATCGTTTGTCTTCACGCAACTCCTCGGTGGAAAAGAGTGTGTATAACCGACGACAACAGGCAACAAACAAGATGCAAAACACAAACACACACATTAAAAAACACATTGCTGAATGTTAAAAATATTATTTTAGATATATTGTAAGGCGATAGTAATCATACCAGTAAATGTACTATGATTATACGAATAACAGCAGATAGCATCAATGCGTTAACAATAATATAAAACGTCTATTATATATGTACATGTATGTGTATGTGTGTGTGTGTGTGTGAACGACGTACGAGGATAATATATATGGATGTACACATGCATATACATGTATACATATTAAATTAAATATTATGTACCTATAGCGTATATAGTCGTTAAACAACATGGAGACGTCGCATATGAGAGAAAAATCTGACCTTGATACGGATTCACAGATGCTGAAGACCTTAAGTGATTGTAAAGGGACTTATTATTTTTCTAAGGCTCACAAAGCTAGAGCTGCTCTCGCAGAAAGATAGTTTGCAATTATTACGATTTGCCTGTATTGAGGATGATTTGTGATCGGCGTGCGTACATATATATATATACATACATATATTGTTCGTTAAATTTAATCGCGATTAAATGCAAAAGCAAAGTAGCGGTTTGGAACACTGTATTTCGCGTGTATAAGCATGCAAGTCGTTTCGCCGATTTTTACCCAGAGTGAAAACGCGCGATTGCGCCATACGCAGGCAACAACGGTCCAATGCTCTCCCGATGACTTTTGTAGAAGGTATCGGGGAGGTATCAGTATTAGCCAATAGTCGGAGCATATCATGTTTCGGTGATTCGATTGTAGCGGGAAAAGATAGAAGGAGAGAGAGAAGAGAGAGGAAGAGAAAAGGTCGTCGTGTGCGCTTCAAGATACTGTGAATTTGCATCGGGCCACCTCCGTACGTATAAGTTTAAGAATTGATTTTTGTAAAGAGGTCATAAGTATATATATATATATATATATATATATATATATATATATATATATATATTATATAAATATATAAATATATATATATATATATATATATATATATAATATATATATTATATCAAGATAACTGATACTTAGCTTAAAAGCCATGTGAGACGTGAAGGAGAAGAAAAAAAAGAAAGAAATATACGTCCTTCAAGTCGCAGTCCAGAGATTAGCGAGTCCAGAGACGGAGAAAGAGTATAATAATGAGACTAAAACTGGACTTTATTTTTACAGTTTTTTCGGTGTCTCCTCGCGTCATCCTCTCGTTATCGGACGGTTTATCGAGCAGCACGATTACGTGTCCTCGT
The DNA here is from genome assembly GCA_901521435.1 of Crematogaster levior. Taxonomy (NCBI): domain Eukaryota; kingdom Metazoa; phylum Arthropoda; class Insecta; order Hymenoptera; family Formicidae; genus Crematogaster; species Crematogaster levior. The sequence goes on from CABEGB010001307.1 coordinate 77,340, forward strand.
ACTGTTATCTTCGATTCCGAAAAACATCATGTTCGTTGACCTTGCGCGATGCGATAATAGCCCGATTAGAAAACCGGCTTGTCTCCCCCTGAATCGGAAATCCGCAATGGAGAAATCCGACTTGGCTTTCGTTTTATCAACAAGATAAGTTAACAGCGAGAAGAAATTCGTTACGTTCATTCGTATCGTCATTCATTATAATACAGACGAAGACAGTGCGTGGCGCAAGGGCAACAAATTGCCCCCGTTATGTTCTTATCGTAGCGTTGAAAATTCCGAAACTTGACGAATATATCATTACGCGTGAAAGGTTTTGCTCTCTCTCTTTTTGTGAACAATGGCAATCCGTGGTGAGGACGTTAGCGAGAAAATTAAATTGTATCAGAACCAAAAATGAGGCAGCTACAAACGATCGTTCTGTGAGAGTATCTGCAGCGTTGTTAGAATTCCGATCGCATTATCAATTTATCTTGCACGAAAAGCGATTTTGCATTTCTTTCAAATGCATGGAACAGTACATACACACATGTATGTAATAAATATTCATACGTATTTCTTAAATATGTACCTACATCACGTATAGGTATATTTTATACAGATCTTTCGATTTCCGAGAGAATTTTCAGGAATCGAAGGGAAGCTCAGAAACGAAAAACTCGGATTCATAAATCCATTTTTATTTTAAATACGATTCCATACGGCGTCAAAATATCCCAGTGAGAAATGATCGGTCGAAAAGACTCTCGGATCGACATCAAATCGACGTCTATTTGACGCATTTTACGTCGATCCGACATCTTTTCAAGCAACATTTCTCACTGGGGATGGGGTTGTCTTGCAAATTCCCTATTCCGCATCGCGAGCCTTCGGGATTCCCTCCCTTCATCTCTTCTTTTGTCATTGACAATCGCGATCGAGAGCAGGATGCGGTTTGCTGTTGTTCACGAGACAGGTATACAAGGGGGGGACAGATTGTCGAAAGACTTAAAAAAAAAAAGAATAGCAAACTCTCCTCATCCCTCTTTCTCCTTCACAGGTATTTCTCCTCGCCGCTCACAAGTTTTAACGCATTATTACACCCCGTGAAGAAAACGTATTGTGTTTGTGGATATATGTAATTTTACTTATCAATAAATAAATTATAAAGAATCTCCCGACCGCGTGTTTCATTATAGTTTGCGTTTTCCTCGCGCGATGAGAGGACGCAATGAAGTCAGAGCGAGCATAAATTGGACTTTGCTGAAAGAAAAACTCTTTACATAAGTAAAGAGTTCTTTCTTATGCAACTCCGGTATCTTGTTTATCTAACAATAAGTAAGTCCAATGATGACAATTAATTGGTTTTTTTTGTCGGTAAGCTTTATGTAACGACGACGCAGAATGTTATATAATATAATATTAATTAAAAGACGTTTGTATGTATAATATAATTACATATAATATTATTTCTATTATCATATATGATAATATTATCTAATGCTATTATATACAATTATCTCTATAATTATCTCTATGTGTTATCTCTATTAGTTTATAAATCTCAACTATTATGTATTAATGTATATACACTATCTATCCAGTAAACAAAACGCAGATTAGCAGATTCGACAGGATTGTGACAGAGAGTGGAGTATCGATGCTGCACGTTAAACACGTGCTAGCGAAATTTGCTGACATGATGTGAAATCATTGACGTAAGAAGAATTTGTTTCATAACCATTCATATAAAATCAAACTATTCATATTAAATATTATAGTTACACGCAGATTCTATTTTGTTTCCGCAACCAGTATTGATCTGCCAACAGATTTTATTATAATGCTAGGCTGCCGACAAAATTTACGGTAGATGTTTAGTAAAATCTCTTCTCGAGAGATTCTGTTCTTGAAAAAGAACCCCGCAGACTTCTTATGGAAAATGGCTTTCGGTCGAATTGGCTGAAATTGTAGTATAATGTAGTTTATTACATCCTGATGAAAAGTGTCAATGGGTACAAAGTCGAAAATGGACAGTTTCCGAGTTATAGAGCGTCAAAGATTGGAAAAATGGGTTTATCTGCTAAGTATTTTTTCATAAAGTACTTTTTGAGTTACGAGGCTTGAAAGATACAGTATTTTGACATAAAATACAAAATATTTTGAGAAACATTCAGTTTTCGATAATCTTATCTTGATACTTTTTGCACAGAATAATGAAATCAAGCAATTGGTGTAAAGAAAACACATGGTTGATTTGAAAAAAAAAATATGTTGCTAAACACCACAAGTATGTACTTTGCAACATTTTTTTTTTTAAATCAACCATGTGTTTTCTTTACACCAATTGCTTGATTTCATTATTCTGTGCAAAAAGTATCAAGTTTATCAAAAACTGAATGTTTCTCAAGATATTTTGTATTTTATGTCAAAATACTGTATCTTTCAAGCCTTATAACTCGGAAAATACTTAATGAAAAAATACTTTATTTTAGTGTTTTGGAAAGCTCTCGAGATAAGCTACAAGAATATGCAATAATATATCGGGTGTTCCATTTAAAAAATTCAAGATGACCTTGGTCTGACCTTGGCGATGCCATGCAAAGTCAAAATAATAAGATCAGTAAATAGACGTTTTTCAACCTTACAACTTTTGTTTGAAACATTTCTTTCTAAAATGCGTAGTTTCTGAGATATTTAAGGGTTTCCATACTTTTTCCTCACCTTGTATACGGAGATACGAAAGAGATACGAAAAACGCATAATCCGCGTTAAGTAATAACAAACAATAAGAAGATAATGAAGTCCTGCACGCAGCAAAAGACATCGTTTCGCTATTTTTTTTCGTCTCTGTGCAGCGCATGCTCGTATTACCTTTTATATAATATTTCCACTTTTTCTTTGTCCTCGTTTCGCCATTTGTCGCCATTGTTTCGCGATTGATTGATGAAGCTAGTAAGAAGCGATTTCCACAAAGCCGATATCGCGGCGATGACGTTTTGCGCGTTCCAGGATAAAAGTCACGCGTTTAAACTATGATCGCGCACATCGCGATTAACGGGTCGAGCCCGCGGCTCATCGTCACTTCTCCGTGCGTGTTTGTCTTAATTAATCTCTCGGTGCGAGTAATCTTGATCGACCAATTTAACGAACGGTGATAACGTTCCTACGGTTGATGGCATCAGCGTTGTGTCAATAAATGTTCATCAGGCTTTTCAGGATTTTTGACTTTAATCTAAAAGTTCATCTTTAAAGCGTATACGTAATATACGTTGCGTTTTAGTTGTGCTAACTTTCTTTTGTGTTTCTTTTTCACGCACAGGTAAGATAAAGATAATGTGATGTCGAAATTTCGATCGTAACAAAGTTGCTACGATTGAAAAGAAAAATTAAAATTCAGCGCTGGATGAAATCTTTTTCTTAATTCAGACGGTCGCCGCGTGTTCCCGACTTTTTCTTATCTCTCTTATTAATGAACTTTCACACACGAATGTGTCATCGCTGTTGTTTGTTTGTTTTTATAGATTAATCGAAGCGAATTTCCGTTTAATCATATCTCAAGATATATTTAGCGTTAAAAATGTACTTTGTAGGAATAATTGATTTTATTACTAATCAGGTTGATAAATAATTTAACGCTAAGGTATTAATAATTAAATTAATTCGTTTCACATTAATATTAATGTCAACTTGTCAAACGACCGATGAAATTTATCGTAGAATCTTTTTCCGAAGAGTCTATAAATTAATTCTATCGTCTCTTTCATGCTTGTCCGATTTCGGGATAAAGTTCCGTTTACAATTTTATATGTCCTGCATATTGAAATACATACTTTTTTATTTTGAATACATTTATATATTTAAATACATATTTTATGCATTTAGATATAAATATATATTTAATATATTTAGATAGATTTATAAATATATTTATATTTTATATATTTAGATACATATACATTTAGATAATGTATCTAAATATATATTTTATGCATTTAGATATAAATATATATTTTATACATTTAGATAATGTATCTAAATATATATTTTATGTGTTTAGATACATAATTTATCATATATTACACATTTTACTTATTTTATTTTTTTAACGTTGCTCGTATTTTACGCGCGCGTAAAATTATGTAAACAGAATTGTGTCTCGAGTGACACGAATTCAAAACCGAGTTCTGTCTGCTATAAAATACCGTCTCGCTCGGAATTTATTACTCGAGATAATCAGTCGTTCATTACACAGTATAATATACTTCTACATCATCTCCTGTTTATTATCTCCCCCTTCCTTTCCCACTATTTATTATTCATATCCATCGCCTATCTTTATTGTTGAATTATCGTTCAATTAAACGCGTAACACGGTGGCCGCATTTCTGCATATCATTTCCACGTGGAAAATAGCGTAGGCGGATCTCAAAGGGCCTTCATGTAATCTCCAGCGTCAACGTTTTTTTATCCGCAAATAAAAAAAAAAAACACGTGCGTGCTCTTATCTAATGTCGGCCGAGATTTTCCTCGCTTGACCGAGAAACTTTACTGCGCATCCTTGCTCCCGTTCAGTTTGTCTGTCCTGATTATATATATCTGACGCATACATACATATAAACTCGACGGTCGCGGGTTTCCGCCTTCCGGGGAGAAACTGGAACGCGCGCGTCGCGTCGACGGAGTGCCGGAGTCGACATCGACCGCTCGATCGGAGTGAATCGCGATCGTCGTTGACCCTCGCGTTGTCCTTCGATCCGCTGCAGACGTAGCAGCGTCTCGAGGCCGGCCAGTCGAATTAACCTCGCCGTGGTGCGATACACGCGTATCGAGCTTGCTACAGGTCGTGATCAGTCGTGATCACCGTAGTGACACGCACAGTGTCCGTTGATGACACGCCGGGAGTTGATGTCGGACAACCGCTAGTCGTCTAGGATGCGTGGCAGAGTTCGTTTTGACCGTTAGATTGTCGGCAGTTGATAGGCGAATTCTTGGCGTTAGACAGAGGGAGAGAGAGAGTGTGTGTGTTAGAGAGGGAATCAATCCAGTCATTGATCAGAGTATCGTTCCAAATGTCGACGTTCAACGATGACTTCGAGAGGCCGTTCGAGGATTTCGAGCCCCTGCAGTGGGGCGCGTTGCGCGAGATTTGCCGTGCCAACGTTGAGTACTTCGCGACCCACCAGGATAAGAATGGCGTCCGGATCAAGGCCGCCCTTCTGGCGATCCTGGATTACCTGACGCAGTTGCAGCCGCTGTACAAGGAGATCACCAGGTTCGCGCCGCACTTCGACTTCGACGAGGAGACCCCGGGGAACGGGTACCGGAGTTTCCTCTCGTTGGTCGACAAGTTTATCATGTATGCCGGCCTGATCTGCCGGCAGATGTACAATCAGAAGGATTCCGTGTTCTTCAGAAAGAGCTACTACATGAAGTAATTGCACAACGTAGAAAGTATGACCTACATTTACTTCTGCGTGATACAATGAACACTAATTTAATCTGGGCTTTCAGGGAAATAGAGGCGTGCTCGCAAGTACTTGCTTCGCTTCATACATTTTTACAGCAGTTAAAAACAATGTACTCGTGGAGCACGGAAGTGATGAACGATGGGAAGCTGTCACTGTTCCCGCTAGAGCAATACAGTATTCAAGAACTTCTCAATAGTGCGGAAAATATTAATCAGTACTGCTTTTATGGCAGGTGCTTAGGGTTTCAGGTATTTGCAGATAGTATATATAACGTTGCGAATCAAATTCATCTGAGATGTCATCTGTTTAACTGAGATATTTCTCTTTCAGTTTTGTGATAGTTTAAGACAGGTATTAAAAACACTGTCGTTCTTCATGGCATCCTTCAGCGAGATGTATTACAGCAATGGTACGCTGTTAGGACGATGCACTAATTCCGTTAAATACTTATTGGATCCTGAAGCAAGAGCACGTCGCATTGTTAATATATCTCAGTACGCTGAAGTTTCTTTTTGCCAGGCGTTTTGGTTTCTGAGCGAATCTTGTAAGAGTTAAAAATATATGACTATTAATTGAATAAAAAAAATATTTAGTATATGTGAATATTGAATCCACATCCGAAAGGTTTTATATACTGCAGTAAGATTAAGATTGCCGTTTAGATTTATTTAAATTAGTTGTATATTCTTATTTGTATATTGAAGTAATGAAATTTCTTTGATTTGCATTTTAGCAATAATAAACATGATGAACACCTCAAATTTAGCAATCAATCAAGTAATATCTATTCCGCCCGAAGAATTAGTTCTACCTACTTTGGATGGCGGAACGGTTTCAATTCCAATACCAAGTAGTCACGTCGGGAAGAAACCAATCCACGTTAGGTTACTAAGCTCCAAACGGCGTCTAGGAATGGTATATAAAATATTAATGTGCTTATAGAGTATCGAAAGTACTATACACGATTCATTTAACTGACTATTCTATACTGTATACTGAGGTATAAGTTGTAGAACTTAAAATAGACTTGTAGAGAACTCTTTTAGCTGGTGTTAGTGAATAATATTTTTCATTAATAACACTTTATCAAGGTCGGATCTGGAGGTATAGGAGGAGAGTTACACGGTCTATGTGACGAACTAATTATTCATACTCACGGGGGCGGATTCGTGGCGCAAACTTCACGCTCGCATGAAATATACTTACGGAATTGGACTGTGAAACTCGGTGTACCTATCTTGAGCATAGATTACAGTCTAGCCCCAGAGGCACCCTATCCTCGCGCGCTCGAAGAGGTGTTGTATGCTTATGCGTGGGCATTAAAGCATGCAAACACCTTACTCGGAAGTACTGCGAAAAAAGTGATACTTGTTGGTAAGACAGACATAAATCTATCTTTGACATTGTCTCTCCGTTGATTGAGTAAACTCGAGAGTCTTATAATTGACATGTGATCTTGACAGGTGATTCTGCAGGAGGAAACTTAAACTTAGGAACTACTTTGAAATGTATGCAATTAAATATAAGAAAGCCAGACGGTATTTTTATGGCGTATACGCCGACACGCATCGAATTCATCCCGACGCCCTCTCGTATGCTCTGTCTCACGGATCCATTACTACCGTTCGGTTTTATGTTACGTTGCTTGAAGGCTTATGCGGTAGTTGATAATAAGAAACTTACAAAGTAAGATTTCAATGAAAATTATCTCAGTCAATTTGGTTTTATAGAAACCCGTAGTCAATTGTCTAAATACTCTCATATATTACCCGTAGTCAATTGTCTAAATACTCTATATATTATACATATTTCATAACTGATATAATGAAAACGGTTATATTTTGCATATAATCAATTTACAGCAGAGAACACGAGAATGAAGAAGATGTCAAGTCAGATACAGAGTCTTTTGCAGAAGTGAGCGAAAGTGACCTTATAGCATTAGCCCTGAGTCCAAACGGAGATGGCGCAAATGACGCTCAGAAATTAGTATCCCTTCCATCTGATTCGACATTAAATTCTGTCAGCTTGACGGAAGTCGATGGTATAAAGCAATCATATGCTCATAGTATTATCATTAATACATGTATCTCGAATATACATTTTTAAAAAATTTTTAATGCAATAGGTACCGAGTGTCCGAAAACACAGGCGAAGTCTCAAGAATATATCAGCAGATTTTTAAATATGTACAGAAATTCCGGCCTTGCTTCAACGTCGTCGCCTGCTGCAAGAAACGGCAGTGTCAGTAGAAATGGTAATAGTTCAGGACAAAGTAATAAATCATGGTCCCTGTTTGGATGGTCTTTCGGTAGAAGAACTAGTAAAGATAGTAGGGAACTCAACATGGAGAATGCCATTTTGAATGCTGAGGAGTTTACAGTACCAAGGGATCTATTCTTGAGTCCTTATCTCGCACCGGATAATATGTTAGCTAATATGCCGCCCATGAAAATACTGGTACGTGTTTAAATTCTTATTACAATCTAATAATGTAAACGTAACTTTAGTTACTATTAAAATACTATTAAAATATTTAGGATACCTTATATACGATAATTTGCTTTTAGACGTGCCATCTTGATCCTACACTCGATGACTGCATCATGTTTGCGAGGAAGCTTCGCTTACTCGGCAATAAAGTTTCGCTGGATATTTTGCCAGGTTTGCCGCACGGATTTCTCAACCTTTTGCAGGTGGAACCTTCGTTTCTATCGTATATGAAATTATGTTGTAACATTTTATTATATTTATTATTTTGTTGTTTTGTAGACCTCGAAAGAAGCGATGGAAGGTGCAGAGATTTGTGCTACAAGGATAAAAGAGTTGCTGGAACTGTAACTGTCCAATATTAAAAAAAAAACAATTATTGTTTATATACATATAAACTGATCTAGAACGAGTACTTCAGGCTGTTGCAGCACCTATTTATACAATTGTATCTGAATGCGACTATCTGCGAAATATCTGTCATTATTTTCTGCGGCTTAACTACATTTTGTAACATTTCAGGAGTCAGGCATGTAAATGACAATGCTTTATACGAGTGATTTTCTACTGTATTAGCTGCATTAGTTATTATTGTTGTTACATTGATGTCACATTGTCGTATTATTATACGACAATTATCTAATGGTTAGAATGTAAGATGTTTGAATCTGATATTCAGCCACATTAGAAAAAATGTCCTGTACATATGAAAAGATACTTATAAGTATTTATTTATTGTTTTCTTATATATATATATATATATATATAAAGTGTACTTTTACGAATATATTTATGAGACATTTTATACAACATATTAAGTTAGATAGCAAATTAAAATTTTTCTTTACGCGTTTTCTTTACGTTTCTTTACGTGTTCTTCTGCGCGTACACTTATTCCTAAGGTTTATTTTACATGACATTTTTACGTAAGATCTAATGTGCAATATACTTATTTCTTACAAATATATTTTTACGTAAAATCTAATGTGCAATATACTTATTTCTTACTAATATATTTTTTAATATGCATGTAATCACCACAATTTTTTAAAGAAAGAATGGTTTAAATATATTCTGTACAAATTTTTAAGAATATCTGAATAGAAAGAGATTGATGGACAATAAAAACAATATATATAGAAACTGCAGTCGTGTTTCTTTCAAAGGAAATCTTTTATATGTAACAACAAGTAAAATCGTGAGAATCTATATGTATCCAACAATTAAACTAGAGAAATATGTTATTTTCGGTCCCAGTTGGATATTGGATATTGTTTGAAAAAGAAGCGACAAAGTTATACATATATATGAGACTGGAATAGTGACTAAACGATATCACAGAGGCGCAGTAGCAACCTCGATTTAGTTAGCAGACAAATTCAATATTTCGCATTTTTTATTATTCCATTTGTTTGGAAATTATTTGGGCAAGTTTAGAAAAGAATTCTCATAGTTTGGGAAATAATAGTTTAGTTACAGTTAATAAAAATAAGTTTGGCGTCTAGATAGCAGAAAAAATTAAAAAACTTTTTTTTTTAAATCAACGTAGTTATTTGGGAAACATTTGCATAACGGTTCTATAGTTTGGGAAATAATAATTTCGATGTAATAAGTAAATAAAAATATCCTCTGTTCACTTTGTGAATCACGCACAGAGGCAGTGTGTTCCGCTCCCCCTACGAGGAGGAATTAAGAATAAGAGTTACGACAATAAGAATTAATACTTTAATAAGAGTTGCGACAATCAAATCCTGACTTTTGATCCGACATCTTTCATCTATTCGGTACATTTCGGATAGCTTCGTACATCTTCGGAAGATAAACATGTTCGTTTTCGCTGCACTTCTGAACTATATAGTGCAATAAGAACTTAACCTCACCTCACATAAACGAGTATTACTTGTAGGTTCCCAATTTTCAACCTTTATATTTCTAACCCATTGGGCTCGACGTACCGGATCTCTGGGAAAGACTTTAAGTACGTATCCATTTTTGGATGAGTTATTATAGAATGCTTGACATCCAGTCATTTCTAAAAATATTATTTTGTATCATGTACAAAACTACAAACTACAAACTACAAACTACTGTATCCACAGGCATCTATAGTGACTGTATTTTATTCTTCTACGCATAAGTTTATGAGAAAAAGAAAGAAAATTTTGCTATCTCTTTCTATCTGCACCATTTCTCATCTTGTATGTCGTAACTCTTATTAAAGGATCTCTACCTTGCGTGGGACTGACACCGTCTGAGGTCTTGCATCAGACTCGACATTTCGTCGCAGTTGAGTAGAGATACTCTTACAAGAAGCATCTCACTTTGGAATTGCGCTCACTGGGAGAGTTACATATTGGTGCATATCTCAATGGGAGATTGAAGTATCTCAGTGGAGATATATACATTTTCCTTCATTAGGAAATAAGAATTGATACTTGAAAACCGGTGTTCCACCGCATGAGAACATTGCGGGCATACTGCTCCTTGATAAACTTCTACTACCAGCGGAAGGCAGCTCTACTACCAGAGGACAACGCCTCTTCTACTACCAAAGAACAACGGCTCTCCTACGCAGATCAACGACTCTTCCACCAGAGATCAATGGCTCTTCTAAAAAGAACAACGGCTCTTCCACCGTAGATCAACGGCTTTCTTACCACAAAACAACAGCTCTAATACCAGAGGACAACGGCTCTTTTCCTACGTTTTTTATCGATCCTGACAATGAATGTCCAGGAACAACAATCTAAACCATTCGGAAAACTCATATTAAGACGTCAATCAATAGATAAGTAACATAAAGTATTTTTGTTTTCTATAATATTTCCAGTTATGTAAGCACGCATAACTAGTTATTATTTATTATTATTAATTAGTTATTATTATTGACTTCTTTCCTGTCGATTGTCCGTATTCGAAAAAAACCCGTGCTATTTTATCCTGTTATCTGCGTTTTGATATTCGATTGTCAGTTTTCTTCTAACATTTTGGTCCTTCGAACCGGATACGGAGGTCGATAGGAATCGCTATTGTTTTTAAAATCGTGTGTACGCGAGCACCTTGACGGCTGATGCAAGATCCAGGATCTACGCATATTATTGCATCATTTTCAAAAGGAAAATAAGATACTTATTAGTTGTTGAGTTTTATGTAATTAGTCTATAGAGTTATTACTACGTACTATTAATTAATCGAAAAATTGATTAACATTTTAGCTACTTATCCTTTTTTTTATGTGTTTTCTCGATATATTAGTCTGAAAATAATATTCATGATTATCTTAACGTAACGAGTTCAACAACTGTTTTAAAATCAACATTAATATAAGTGTGCATTATATTCGCTTTATGTGAACTACCTACTTATTTTCTTTAGAAGAGATTAGTTACGATTCAATTATCATCTGGGTTCGTCACCAGCATTTTATATACCTGTAAAGCTTTTGCAATACTTTTACTAAGGTCAAAATGAAAATCGAATACGTAGAGAGTCGAGTTGAGCAGCAACTCACACTTTCGGCCATAATTGCAAATTCTGTAGACAATTTAACTAGAGTCGGCCAAGAGCAAATTACTTCACAACGAGTGCACACTCGTCTAGCTTCTCTCAAGGAGAACTGGGAAAAGTTTACATTATATCACGATGCTATTACCCTGCTTATGCCTGAGCTTTCTTCACAAGAAAGGTTTCATATCCAGAGTCACACTTACTTTGCTGATAATGTGTTCTCTAAGACACATGAATACTATTTGGATTCAGTTGAAAAAATGAGTTCCTTTTTGGAATCGGAACAGAAAACGATGACCACGTCTTTGTCAACTCAGTCTATGCCTCAGCCTTCCTCTAGTACATCTACAATGTTTCATCACGCACGTTTACCACGTATTGATATACCGACCTTTGATGGTTCACCAGCAGATTGGCTTTCCTTTAAAGATCTTTTTACATCTCTCGTTGTGTCAAACTCTACACTTACATCTGTGGAGAAATTGCAGTGCTTGAAAACGAGCTTGGTTGGATCGGCTGCTTTTCTGATCAAGAATACAGCTCTTACCGCAAGTAACTTTCAAAAGGTTTGGGACGTCTTAATCTCTTTTTATGAAAATAAAAGACTGTTGGTCAATAGTGCCCTAGATTCATTGATCAATTTGAAACGTATGACAAGAGACTCTGCAAATGAGATGGAACAGTTATATATTAACATCATGCAGATTTATCGAACTTTGGAAAGATTACAACGTCCTATTGCATCGTGGGATGATTTTCTTGTATTCATAGCAGTTGAAAGATTGGATTCCGAATCGGTTAAGGCATGGGAACATCATTTGGGTTCCTCTAAAGAACCTCCAACTTGGCATCAGTTCAGTGACTTCCTTATGACTCGATTGCTCTTTCTAAAAGCTCTTGAGAAATCTCATACTGGGAAGACAACATCCAACATGAAGGATTCAATTAAAGCACATTACCAAAGAAAATCTACTAACAGCAAGTCTAGCGCAACATCAAGATCGTGTCCTCTGTGTTCATCGATACATTATGTAGCAGTATGTCCACTGTACACACGAAAAACTATTCAACAACGTTTAACATTCCTTACAAAACACAAATTGTGTTATAATTGTTTAGGCACTCATAGAGCTTCTTCGTGTCATTCTGAGAAGCGTTGCCAGAAATGTGGACAAAAGCACCATACTACTATTCATAAAACTGGTAAGCCATCTACTAATGTTCCATCTACTAATGTTCCATCTACTAATGTTCCATCTACTAATGTCCTATCTACTAATGTTCCGATCAAGAAGAGTCCGCCACAAGAAGAATCGGTCACTACGACCCCCTAAACAGACTGACGTTAATGTTCAACATTCATCCTACTTCGTGAATCTTAGTGTTTGCTAACCACTACTAAAGTTAAAATTGTCTCTAATACCAGACGATGGCTCTTTCCTACGTTTTTTACTGATACGATCCTGACAATGAATAAATGTCCAAGAACAACAATCTATTCAGAAAACTCATATTAAGGCACGTCAATCAATAGATAAGTAACATAAAGTATTGTTAACCGAGAGCGTTTCCGGATGGATGCCACGTGCGTGTTGGGCACTTTGCCGACGTTTCGCAAACATTGCAGCTTGCATCATCAGGGCTAAGAGCTCCCATAACATAATTCACATAACATAAAGTATTATTGTTTTCTATAATATTTCCAGTTATGTAAGCACGCATAATTAGTTATTATTTTCACTTCTTTCCTGTCGATTGTCCGTATCCGAAAAGAACCCGTGTTATTTTATTCTGTTATCTGGATTTTGATATTCAATTGTTAGCTTTCTTCTAACAGATATTGTTAGCTTAATAATAATATTTCTGTGTGAATATTGAATGTGTACTTTTACCAATATGATAAATCACGCTGATAATTCTTTCGGTCTTGGACCACAGTTCTCCGTTGGAATAGTAAACTCACATATGTAAATTGATCAATCTTATCATCATAAAAATACGATGCTTATTAATATCATTTAAATCACTATAAAGAATGATTTATTTAAATATCAGCCATTTAAACCTCAGTCAGGATTCGAATTTGAAATGTCCTGACTATCCAGATTAGGTGTCAGTCAATTCGAGATATTACTAAGGCATATAATCGATATGTATCGCAATAAACGGTATATACTAATGAGAATGTCTTTTTCAGACAACGTAAATAGATAATAGTAAATAAACAATAAGTTAAATAGGATCAATGTATTCAACAATATATATATATATATATATCTTTTGTACATTTGTTTTTAATCCCCCTCGTTTTAACTTCATATCTTTCCTATCTTAATAACGTATCCAATTAAGTATTTTTTTTGTACATGCAATACTCTCTATATGAGAAGGAATGATTAATTTTATTCACACCATGCAGATATAATATAAAATGATTTTATTGACAGAACATGGAAACGTGTGTAGATACTAAATTATGAAAATGATAAATTAATGAACAACACTACTTGTTAGTTGACCGTTTGATGATTTGTTTGATTCGTTCGTGGGCGCAGTGTTTTCTGCAACACATGTGCGTCCGCTGGTTCTATTCTCTTATAGTAATGCTCCTTAGTTTCGACAATCTCGAATCCAAATTTCTTATAAAAGTCAATCGCACCCTCATTACTTATTTGAACGTGTCTGTAAATATCAAAGATTATATAATTTAAAAACTGTATTTTTCCAATAGTAGTATGTCACAATAAAACAACTGGACAAACTATACTTACAAGAAGATAGAATCGAAATTACCATCCTTATTAACATAGTTTAAAACGTGCTGGACCATAACAGTGCCAATTCCTAACCTTCTATAAGGATAAAGACAACCTAATGTCATTATATATAAACGTCTAGAATTTTCCGAAGTATCTACACGGCAGCAGACTGCTCCAACCTGAAAGTTGTGACACATATCAATCTACATTTTCTTCAACTAAAAATTCGGTATTATGTCAATGATCTTGGAGTGATTCTTAGATTTGTGAAAAGTACTTGAAATATTTATTTGCAATGAATTTTCCTCAATTAATCCCATTCTAAATTAGTTAACTTTAATCGAGTTATACAGATAGTATTATGTTCCTCAAACTACTTGTAGAAAATTTAAGAGTCGCGAAAAATCACTTGAGATCTATCTACCACTATGTCATTGTAATACGCTAATTTGGCGAGTTCTCCGGCTTCCAATACGTCTTTGTAAAACTTTTCGTTGTACGAGACCGGGAATACGACTTGATTGAGCAATTTCAGCTGCTTTATGTTGTGGGGTGTCACATCGCCCAGTTCTATTTTCGACCTGAAAGTTGAATACAAGGCGACATTACAAAGCGGGACGATTGTGAGTAGCGTCAACGAATTCTGACACGACACATTTGCCGGGAGTCTGGGAAAGATCGACGAGAGACTCGTAGAAGACTACTGCGCGAACCTAACCTCCAACGGTTCGCGCCACTTACCTGGTCATCTTGATGGGCGTCGAGGAAGCCTGGTGATCTTGGCGGATACGGATGCTTCTTCGCGTGGTTCTTGGTGAGTCGCTGATTGCACCGGTGAGCAAAACACGTGTCGCGTTGTCGACTACTCACGCCCAACGGAGTTTCCGCGCAAAATTCTAACGACCGAAAACATAACGACACACGCGCGCGGATGGACCCTCGCGGCGGACCGCCCGCTTTTTCGCGCATGTGCCGCACTGATCTAGTAGATCCAATGACGTACAAAATATGGGAGTCAAAGTTGGTTTTTATTTCTGTCAAATAAAATGTTCGTTTTGATTTCTATAAAATTGTCTTTTATTCTTTTAATTATTAAATAATCTTTTATTTATTAAATAATTATTTGAAGCAATTTTCGTTTCCTCCCTTTTCCTTCTACATTCCTTATATCATCTTGGATATCTTTTTATATATTTTTTATAATATCTTTTTCGATGTAAAAATAAATGTAAATTTTATAGTTATAATTACGATATCACAGTGTTTTTCATTCTTAATTAATATAATTATGTAAATTTGATATTATCTTGTAATATTAATTTTATTAGCTGTATTACAACAAAACTGACTTCAAAATATTTTTACATCATGTAATATTGTGTATGTAAATAAAATATACTTGTTTTTATTTATTATCAAACTAGATTTTTCTAGATAATATTATATGTTACTGAAGAGGACTCAGTGAATCGTACATGTTTTAATGGTTGCTTCTGTTTATGAATTTTTTTTTTTTTTTATTGTACATAATTTTGGCTCTTGAAAGACTCATGTGTTAGTTTAATTTTTAAAATTTAACAAACCGTACTAATTTTATTTTTTAGATAATTTTCATAATTATTTTTAAACAATCATACAAGAAACTCTTGGCACTCCTTTTTCCGCGAACTTAAATACTTCATTGGGGACATTTTGTCAGCATCAATTAATTCTGTGTCGTCGGATTATATTTTCAGATTTAGAAGAATAAAGTTCAATCTCGATTAGATCTAAAAATACAATCAGTGCAAAGTGTATTAAGTATTAAGCACTGACTTTTGCTAAATGCACACAATGCCTCGTGGAGAGAAGTTGCATGGATATTACAGATGTAGATCCATGATGATGTAATAATGGGAGTGTGGCGCCCTTATCGTTTATGAAGAAATCTATATTACCGACATTTCATTTTGTGTATTTTCACGTTTTCTGTTTTATCGATTTAATGAATTATTGGAAACGCTTTTCATTTTGTAAACGTTATTCTTTATTCTTTCTTTAACTTTAGACTTGTTAACATGTGTTAATTTGTATTATACAAAATATACTTATTAGTTATTTCCGAATTGAGTTCCACTGGAGAAACGACAGTGCTGCTCTCTGCTTTGAAAACTCAGACCGACGGCAATTGTCGGAGTTAGGACGTTCGTTGGCATGCCGCTGGATGGTGCACGCGACGCACGGCGCCATCTTATGCACCACATGACCTCACAGTCGTGTCCCGTGACCAGCTCACGTGAATTTCGACAAATTCAAACGTTTTTTTTTTTCGGCGCCGAGGAATGGACATTTTGGAACAGCAGCTCGAACAACAAGATGTCAGGTAGCGTTTACGTTAAATATCGATCGCCCGATATTGCGAACACCCATCCTTTCCGTCTCGCCCGAAGTCTCCTCAAGGTCATCACTTAGTGCACAATGCGCACTTAACTCACGCCGTAGGACCGACAGACACAGTCGTCGAAGTAATGCGCATAGCATGCAGCCGCGTTAAGATAAGATGATATCGCGTCTGAGAGCGTCGTTTGATTTTGCAGTGCCGTTGTGAAGGACGATGGGAGTAGCACGGGGATCGTTATAGAGGAAGCGGAGATAGTGGACTGCGAAGGTGAGAGCATATTTTCATGGAGATTTTCAAGCAATGTGCTCTTCTATTCACAAGCCATATCGATGTTCAAACTTAACATGACAGCTATGATGTAAGGCTGTGTTGTCAAGTCAATTTTTATCGTTGTGTATTCCGTTTCTCTCAGGGGAACCCGTCGGAGAGGATGAAATGCGTTATCCAGATACTGTAGCCTACCGAGTTGTCCAGGTGAATGGTACAGCAGCTATACAGTCCGCCAATGAGATAGAGCTGCCTGTATCGCAACCGGGGAATAACACTGTACAGGTTCTAACGTCACCTTTGAACGGCCAATTTTATGTTATTGGCAATGCCAACGATGTGTTTACCACAGCTCAGGCGTCGAGATCTTTGGTGCCAAGAGCAACTACGTTGCAGATAGAAACTCCAAGGAATTGCACTGCTGGCTTGAAAAAGGTTTGATATATCATATCGTTACTTTATATGCAATTGACATCACTTTATTTGTTCTCTGGTGTACAAAAGTTTTATATATAATATTTTTTTTACTTTTTTTTAGAGAGATGACAGGCGGAGAGCAACGCACAATGAAGTTGAGCGTCGGCGTAGAGACAAAATAAACAATTGGATTACAAAGTTGGGCAAGATCATCCCTGACTGCAATACTGGGACTAATACTACTGGCAGTAGTGGTAGTGGAGAAGGGAAAACCAACTATGAAACTCAGGTATATAGCCAAGTAAAATTCTTGTCGAAATTCAAATGATATGTTACGTTAATGGTGTTATTTTTTTATAACAGAGTAAAGGAGGTATCTTAGCAAGGGCTTGCGAGTACATAGGGGAATTACGCTCTACTAATCAAAATCTGGGTCAATGCTTGCGTGAAAACGAGAAGTTACGACAAGAAATCACAGCGTTAAAACAATTAGTTACTCAATTGAAACGCGAAAATCTTCAACTCAGATCGCAAATATCATCTTCGTCATCAACCGGTAACGACGTTGCACACTTGAGTCCTTAAGCTTCCTCTGATTCGTGAATCAATAGCTCTTTCTGTAAATATTAGAATTCTGAGTTGTCTTATCACACAAATCTAATATTGTTTTCTTCTCTGATGACTGCACCAGTCTTACCAAGTTTCAAGATCTTTTCAAAATCAATTTGGCATAATTAGTTTTTTAATAATTAGTCATAACTGCACATTCATAGTTGTGTGAATATTCTATAAACTATATGTGAGGACTTTATTAATTTCAAATTTTCACTCAACAATAGATTTGATTTTACATAGTGAGTGCAGAAGTTTAGTCGTAGAGGAAACTAAATTTTTTTTTTTTTTTAAATAAAAATTGAAAAAAAGATGAAAATTTCTGTTCATATTTCAATTTTTACAATATAATTGAAAATTGCAAGGAAATCTAGAAAAACAATTTTAGTATAATTGTGATAGTAAGATACGGAATACAATGCGAATAAAACTATATGAATTTATAAAGAAAGATGTTATCAAAGGATTGATATTAGTCATATAAGTAATATAGTGCTATATGCATATGATTGCGTTATTACATATGTCAAAAGATTTTTCCAATTGTTAGGAATGTATCTATGTTTAATAGGTTAATTAGAAAGTATAACCATGCAGTTATGACTATTACATGAAAGGTCTAACGAGGGAAAGCTACAAACCTTCCTCCACTGATTTTATTCATTTTTATCACACGTGTAGGTTGTAACTAGGATTTCAATAGGTACAAATAGTAAGGCGCGTTTTTCAGCAAATTCTGAGAAGATCGAGTTTAAAAAATTAGGTTTATATACTCTACTCGCATACTTTGTATGCGGTATTTTCAAGGAGTTCGGTGGCGCAGTAAGCGCTCTGTTTCCACGTAGTCGCTGGAATCTTGCTGAAGTTTTCTTTTTAATTTTACGTTCGCATTACAAATAAATATAAATAAATATAATAAACAAATATATATATATATATTTGTTTATATTATATAATAAGTATATATAATTTTAAAAATAATCGGCATTTTTGTTAATGATTATTATTAAATACAATAATAATTATTCATAATTATTAAATCATTTTGTCAATAATGCATGATAATTTGTATAATTTTGGTATATTTACAATGCAAGTGACAGGATAGGAATTAAAAAAATTTCAGCAGCAGGACTCGATCTGGCGACCACGCAAATATGAAACAAAACACTTGCCCACTACCGAGTTCCTTGAAAACATCGTAGTATACAAAGCATTAAAAATCCATGAATTTTCAAACTCGATTTTTTCAGAATTGACTGAATTGGAGCGCCTGAATTATTTGCACTTGTTAAAGTCATGATCTAACAGGTTAAAATGAATAAAATCGGTGGGTTCGTAGCTTCTCCTTACTGTATCACATATAAATGCAACATGTCGATGTAACTGGCATATATTGAAACATCATGGCTGTGAGTATCAAAACATTGAAATATATCTTTTTTTCTCGAAAAATTCAAACGGCAGTGCAGTCAAAGTTATTCTGTAGAAAGAAGAATTTGCATTGATTCACACAGTCTGCAGATGACAAACGAAGCATAGAAATCGTGGATAGTTTACTATTTTTTATTTTTAATACTGTTTTCATAATTGTAGAATAATTATAGAATATTTGACAGGGTGAGTTTAGGATTCAAGTTGTAACATGCGATCAATTATACACATATGGACATATACATATGTATATTTACACATGTATGTATACATATTTGAAGTAACAAATCGACATACATGTGGCAATAACATATTTTTGTCAATACAAGACATTTTATGGAAAAAAAAGAGATGTCAAAATCTTAATCCACATAACATTAGATATTGGAAATGTAATATACCGTTGATTGTACATACCGCGAGGTTATTGTTATATAATGATAATTATGATTAAAACGAAATCTATTAAGAGCGGTTTATAAAAACTATTTGGCATTATCCTATCCGTATCCAGCAAGTCCATGATCCTCTTGTGCATAATTTTATTGTATTTTTTTTACATATCATACAATGGAAATGATATCGAAGTCAATGGAACATCGTGTATACACGTTCTTTTCCCTTTTTCGTGTTCATCTTCATGACATTGAAGACCCTGCACCTTGATCATTTATCTAATGTATCGTGTGTGTATATATATGTGTGTCTTTTTCTGAACTTTTAACTAATGTTTATAACGTTAAAGTATAGTATGCATAACAGTTGCGATATCGTTCATCGCGCTTAAATAATACATTATATGTTACAATGTTTAATACTTCATGATTCACAATCTCTTTGAAAGTAAGAACTGCCGTGTTTATCCACGTGTCACATAACTGGTAATTTAAGAGTATCTTTTCATACCGCTATCCTAATCTGCGCGTGTCACGAAGAGACTGACAGACCTTATACTTTCGTTTATATTACATTTACGGAAAACATATAGGAATATTAGTTTCCTGTGGTTACTTGTACTTTTAACAAAGCAGAAAGAAAACGAAAGTATATTTCTGCGAAGGATAAAATTACTTTTTTTGATAATATCTGATTAATTAGAAGTAGCTCTCTACTCTAGAGTCAAGCGGAGTTAACTCTCGAGGAAACGGAGCGTATATTTAAATGTACGCTTCGAACGCATTTAAGAATGTCCCACTTTATTGTCATAATCGTCACGTGCACAACATGACATTCTCTCGAATATTTTGCTGCATGATAGATTTCAATGTAGTTTCTCTATTTACAATTCACTAAAACGCTTTCAAGAATGACGTATATTCGACAAATAATATATAACATAATCGATAATGCTGCTTGTAGTCGTATTTTTAGCACGCTATCTGCAATTCACTAGTTGGACCGGGACATCCTTAAATGTCCTTAGAGCCAAGACAGAACAATCAATATCTTAAAATTGCTTTTAACAAGAGTGGCAAGTTAGGAATTTAATCCTCTAAATTCCTGAATGCCTGTTGAATATCCTCATGCAGCTGATCAAAATCTGTCCTGATTTTCGCCTCGCCATCCTTAACGGGGTCCTAAAAGTTTCAGATAAATTTTTAATAAAAAGAGATAGGTTAAAATTAAAATTACGAAAAGGTCAGACTTTTGTTTAAAGTTACCTTGAATTTCATAGAGCTCAATTGATAGAGGATATTGCCCATGCTGTCTCTGATGACATTCCAAGTAATTTTATTATCTGACTGAGCTGTTGATTCCACCGCGTGTCTTGCCATATCATAGAATGCGATCATATTTCGTAACATTCCCACGGTCTTGTAAAATGGACAAAAACGATCGTACGGCGAGTAGCTAAAAGAAATTAAAAAAAAAAAAAAAAAAAAAAGATTTAAATATTTAATTGTTTGCAACATATAACATGCACCGAATTATGGCAAAACGATATACCGTACCTGTTTTGTTGTAAGAAATCGTCTTTCAGCAATTTTGCTACTTCGAGTGTTATTTTATCCGTTTCGGCGAGCGAAGCCTTGCCTACCAGCTGCACGATTTCCGATAGATCCTCCTCCTCTTGCAAGATTTCCTTTACTTTCGTCCTCAGTGGGACAAATTCCGGGAAATTCTTGTCGTAGAAATCGTCCAATGCTCGCAAATACTTACTGTATGATATGAGCCAATTGATAGACGGGAAGTGTTTGCGTTGCGCAAGTTTTTTATCCAAACCCCAGAATACCTACAAATTAAACACAAATTAAATTAAATAATTCATTAAAAAATTAGTTTATCATTATCTCTTTTATTTTTTCATATGCAGATGTACCTGCACAATACCGAGCGTTGCACTGGTCACAGGATCGGAAAAGTCACCACCTGGCGGTGATACGGCACCAACGATACTAACAGATCCTTCACGATCTGGATTTCCCAAACACTTCACTCTACACAAGAATTAACATCTAATTAATATCCATTAATCGGCATTGATTAGTGGCAAGATACTATGTATTTGTTTTAATATAAATTTTTTTAAGTATCATATATAATTAATATTATAAGTATATAGTTCAGTGTGATATTATAATTTCGAGAAAGATACTCGATTACTTTATATCATATAACACATCGTACCTTCCGGCACGTTCGTAGAAGCTGGCTAAACGAGCACCAAGATAAGCAGGGTAACCGGAATCAGCAGGCATTTCAGCTAAACGACCCGAAATTTCTCGAAGAGCTTCAGCCCAACGAGATGTCGAGTCCGCCATCATCGATACGTTGTAACCCATATCACGGAAATATTCAGATAGTGTAATACCTGCGTCACAAACAACGGATTATTTTTTAACTTGAATAAGTTGTATTTACATATTATATACGAGTGAATTTATGTGAGTTTTCTTCAAGAAACACACATACCAGTGTAAATAGACGCTTCACGCGCGGCTACTGGCATGTTAGATGTATTGGCAACCAGAGCGGTACGTTTCATGATGGACTCAGTGACACCGTCGATCTCCACGGTCAATTCAGGAAAATCGCGCAGTACCTCGGACATTTCGTTACCACGTTCTCCGCAACCGACATAAATGATCACATCAGAGTTAGAGTACTTGGACAAGGCCTGCGAGATGACAGTTTTACCGCAACCGAAAGCACCAGGAATGGCCGTGGTTCCACCTTGAACGCATCTGTAACACGTGTTGTAATACATGTTCTAAGTGTTTTTAAATATTTTCTACGACTTGTGCTTATTTGAAGACAGTCTTACGGGAAGAGAGAATCCAAGACTCGTTGACCAGTAAGTAAAGGATGATTAGCTGGCAATTTTTCAGTAACCGGGCGAGGTTGACGAACTGGCCACACCTGCATACATACAAACACAAATTCACAATAAGTAGTCAATAAGAAAAAGTCTCATATATGTTATCATAGAAGTATATTTCGTACCTGAAGCATGGTGTATTTTTGCCTCTCGCCATCGAATTCGGTCTCCAATACGACATCCTACAAAGACGTAACACACATACATAAATTTATAATATAAAGTATAAAATGAAATGACGTGATAAACAAAACCTTACATCAACAGTGTAATTGCCAACAGGTGCGACGTACGTGACCGTGCCTTTGCACTTTGGCGGCAGGATCATCCAATGCTTTACCAAAGTGTTTTCGTGTACGACACCGTATATATCACCGCCTGTGATATGACTGCCGTTTTTCACATTATGCGGATTAAATTCCCAGGTAGCGGTACGCGAAAGCGCCGGTACGTTGACGCCCTTTGGGATGTAGATCGAGCTCGTGAGCTCGTTGATGTCTTTCAACGGACGCTGAATACCGTCGAAGATGCTGCCGAGGATGCCAGGGCCCAATTCAACGGACAGCGGCTTTCCAGTGCGAAGCACGGGGTCACCAACTGTCACACCGCTTGTCTCTTCATATACCTAAAAATATATTACAAAATATTACGGAAATCAAATCATTCAACATCCTGATGACACATAAATATATATATTTCTTACCTGTATTGTAGCCATGTCACCTTCCAATCTGATGATTTCTCCTACCAGCTCGTAATAACCGACTCGCACCAGCTCGTACATAGCTGATCCAGACATTTTTTCCGCAGTGACGACTAAAAAGAAAAATGTCAAGTAAAAAGTAAGTTCATGTAACAAAGTAAGGTCAAATTCATGTGAGAAGAACTAACCAGGTCCGGATACCGCATAGACGTATCCGAACTTGCCCTCCCGCTCCTCCTGTGCAATCTTCAGTATACTTTGGTTCGTCATTTTGAACACTTAATTTATCTGAAAAAAAAGAGACGATACCTAATATATATATATATATATATATATATATATATATATATATATATATATTCAGTAATGTTTTATGTTGCAGAAGACAGAGTCAGAAAATTACCCAGCTAAGATTATAATTATAATTATATACTTTTTTTCATTTTACTCCTTATGTCGTGAAATAAAACGTAGATTTTTTTAATTTAAGAAGAGACAGGAAAAAATTGAGCAATAATAAAGAAAATTACTACAAATTAAACAATGCGTAGAATACAGTTTGATGATATTTCTCCAAAAATCTAAATATTGAAATAAAATTTAGTATTTGAATGTTGAATTATTTTAGTCTATTTAAATAACACGACATGATTATCTTTTCCTAAACAAAATTTTTATTTTATCAAAAATTTGGAGGGATGTTTCAGGTACTAAAAATATCATATCTTATCACGTCTAGCACAAGAATTTTTACCCAAGTAATAGTAACACGGGTTTTTTAAACTATGGTCGAGCTACCCGTGTTACGAATTAAATGTTACAAACGAGTCACTATCGCGTAAATTGACATACGTCTGTCTACTTAATCGTCACAGCTGCTCAAGTGTCACACGCGCAATTTGCGCCAATCAATTAATTTTCTCAACCCTTCTCTTCCCCTCGTCTGTACATCAAACTTAAACAAAAGCACTTGTTTCAATTCAAAAGTATCAAATACAAAAACAACTTAGCAAGTATAAATATATCAAGCGAGTACAACAAGCCTGCATTTTTCTTTCGTTTTCCTGCAATTTTTCTGTCCTCCGACAGAATATCTGATAAATAAATAGTCTGCCGCGTAAACAGTAAAAAAACGCAAGAAAACGCAGAAACGGAACAGTCATTAATTATTACGCCGAGACAGATTGTCGGAGAAACGCACGCTGTCACACGCTGGCTGCGCTCGCTCACGTGAGCTGGCCATTCAAAAAAATAGGCGTAGCCCCGTGAGGACCGCGGGCGGTCTTCTGCTAGGCGGAGGCGAGGCGGCGTTTTCCCGTCGCGATCGATCGCACCGTCGACGACGACGACGACGACGACGACGACGACGTTCCGCGCTCCTCCCGGTCGAAAATAATCCGGGAGCTTCGCGCTCGATCGGGCGAAACGATGGCGCACGCAAAGTGCCACCGGATCGATATATCGCCACAGCTCGCTCGCACACGAATCTCCGGCGGAGGAAACGTTGACGCGGAGTCGTTCCGCACGACCGAGGAAACGTCCGCAGCCGACGTCAATTGACTTCGGCCGCGAATACTCACGGCGAGAGGACGTGCGACGTTATCCAGCGCGAAGTCCAGCCAACGACGAGAATCGTGCCCGTCTCGCGAGTCCAGCCTAGCCCGCTATCACAAGACAGGTCAGCTGACTGACTCGCGTGCCGATTCTCAATTATCGGCCGCGCACGCGCGCATAAAGATGGACCCGCATGAGAGCCATTGGCGGCAAATCGTCACAGTTTTGAAATGTGTGTTTCGAACGAACTCGAATGAAATTATTAAAAATTAAGGTTGTTCGTCCTTATTGTTGTTTCCTTGCATTTGTTGCTTGCTCCTCGGGGAGAGAGAGAGAGAAATCTTTGAATAATGGATCGGCTTTACAATTATTATTTTATTGATTTGAGAATTTTATTGTATAATCAATTCGGATTTTTTATAATTATTTTTTAAAGAAAAAAAGAAAGAATTCCCTTTCTTCATCTCTCTCTTTCTCTTCTTTTATTTTTATTAATAAGAGAAAAATAAAATATGGAGAAATGAAAGATATAAAAAAAGATAAAGTAAAACTATTTTTATTTCTTTCAAAAGGAACGAACATATAAAGAGAACAGTAAAAAGCATTGTATCAAGCAAATATTTTTTTGTATTTTTTTAAAATAAAATTCGGTGAGAAAAGAATCTGATTTCTGATTTTTGAAATTGAGATTTCAAAATCACAGTTACCTTCTTTTTCTCTCTCGTTCTGATTCTTTTAACGGAATAATTCTATACAAAAATTGAGATATATTTAGATTTTTATTCATGAAATTAAATATTTGATAAAATCTCTTTTTGCTGCATCAATTTTTTTCGTCCACTACACTATTAGTACCTTTTAGATTTGTAGGTTTTTATACATCAGTTTTTTATAAACTAGTGTTCTTCTTAATAAAAAGTACAAAATGCAAGAAGAAAATAGAAAGTATTTATTGTTTTATAATTTTCGATTGTATATATATATATATATACATATGTATGTATATAATCTACATATATAATATATAAAATGTACATATAAAATGAGGCACAGAATATATCGCGTACTTTCAAGGATTTGAAATTGTTTCGAATTGCACTTCTTCACGATATAATACAGATACATTGTAATACTTTAAAAAAATATAGTACAATTTTCACTTACTTAATATAAAACTATTTTCTTACTTATGCGCCAAAAAAGATGTCCTTTAAAAATAAATATACATATGTAAGTTTTCTTTAAAATTGTTATATTTATAACGCAATATGTTATTATCTCTTGATATAAATTTGATTTTAACTAATAATATAAATTTTAACTAATTGTTTATAATTGTTTATAATAACATATTTAACATAAGTCATAAAAGTTGAAAGTTTCACTATTTATTTCACTATGTATCTCGGCATAAATCTGTATACCAAAGATTTACTATAAAGTTTAAAATTTATTAATTTGCTTAATAAGTGTAGCATATATTTCTATAAAATCGTGGCTCATTGCTACATGAGCTGTTGTGTATACCATTTTTCTAATTCTTTTTTGTATTATTTACATTTATATTAAGAATTCATATTCTTGATTTATCTGTGCAAACTGGAGTATACGTATTTCATAAAGGCAGCCGCTAAGTTACTAATCATCATATCAATTGCTTCAAAAACTGCAATGATAATCATCTTCAAAATCTTGTTGCCGGAAACATTTTGCGTGCAATAGCTTAAACTCATGCCCCACTCCTTCAAATTCGCTTTACAATACTGCCAAACAAAAGTAATAATTTGGAGTAAAAAATCATCCATATCTTTGGAACGTTTCATTAACTTTACAGCGATTTCAAACAGCTTCTTCAAATAATCTTCATTAATATTCATAGAACTCATTTCTCTTATTAGCGGTTCGAAGTCAGATATTGTCGGTAGCTTGGTGGTTTCAGGACAGTCATCGCTTACATAGAATTTCGATAGTAAATCACAAAGTACTTTTAGTAATTGCTCAGTGGTAGAATCATTAGCACAGTTTCGTGGACCAGATGAACTATTTTGATCGATTTCCATAAATATATCCAAGCTTATAAGACGAGTAACATATTCGATAGGATCTAACAACAAGATACCATTGACTTTTAGTCTACCATATTCGCACGACCATACAATATTACTTGAAGTTGTGTCTAATTTTTTTGAAGTTTTATCTAATGTCTGATTACTCTTATTGGTTACAGACAGATTAGATATTGGTTTTTGAGGATTTCTTATGTAGCGTATCTCTTCTGCATTTTCGGACATTTTACACATATTTTTGGCAGCTTTTTTCACACGATTAAATTTTTGACGGAGACGTTTAGTGTTCAAACCCTCTTGGTAGTCAGTCAGAACTTTGCCTTGGGTACTCTCGATAATATCTCTGGCTAATTGAACCTTTACTACAGAGCCACAGAAAAACATGAAATGTGCTGCCAAATTTAATGCGTCTCCAACACTGACCGTTGTCTCTGACATAAATTTGTCTATCATCATGGAACTTTGATACATATACCTCACACCCACGCTTCTGATCACTATCTTGTTCTGATCATTTTGTGTAGTATAGTAGTTAAATGCCATTCCTGCGAGGGTGCTTAGACCTAACATGCAATAAAATATATTATAAAATATAATATTTTATGATCTCGTGTAATACACAAAATGATAAATTAAGATTTATATATTATCGATATTTAATATGGTAAATTGATTTTTCACCAATTGTATGTTGAGAAGCAATTTACCTAATATGACACCCCAAACACTCCAAACGCCAACTTTGTAAAATCCAAAGACAGTGGTACACATTCCATTCCAGAGTTTTGCTTTCCATGTACTACATCCAGAAAATTCCAAAATTTCCAGGCAAACTGTCGAATACTCCTCTGTAATTGGATAAGTCGGATCTGGTAGATAAACACCATCTTTTGGAAGGACCATAGTGCACTCTGGTAAATTATTGTTTTCTTTATAGTCTGCCCAATTTTTATATACTCTAGCATTGCTATCAATGTACCACGTTTCATACTGTATTTCAACAGTAGATGCTGTGTCTTCTTGCTTTGCGTTCTTTGTTTCGGATTTTTTCTGAATACTCTTTTTGATTTTAAAAATAGGATCAGAGAATACAATAAGCTGTTCCTTTTCATCTTCTTTTGTTTCCATTTTTTTCTTTTTTTCTTCTTTTTTCTTAGGTAGTTCATTTCTTTTAGGTCGAAACATCATATTATAAATTATACCAACGTAAATTGGTTGAGAACCATCAGTTTCTGTTGCACAGTCGCGGATCTTATCATATAACTTATTTATGATTTTCTCAGCTTCTTTGTCATAACTCACTATATCAGCTACATCTGAATCATTCAGATTTTTTGTTTTGTAATAACAGTTGTTGTTTTCTGTTGCACTTGTATTCTTACTATCATTTGGCGACTCAAAAATATCCAATGCATATCCAATATTCTGTTTTAGATATTTATGTTCATCACTTTTATACTGTATGTAGTCAGGAAGAAGTTCATACAAGCATTGTTGCTGTTCCACAGCTAAAGTCTTCATCTCTTCCTGCACAAAAACAGATATACTTTTAACAATAGGTCCTAACATTTTTATGTTTCTGTTAAAATTACTTAAAAAAAATATCAAGGAATTAATTCCTCTTTCGTTAGTTTCAAGACTTAAATTTTGTATTTTTTATGCTAGGAAAATCAATGTGATGTATAAATTTATCGGTTATACAGTTTAAGGTTAAAAAAAAGCTTACCCAAAGTATATCTGTAACTTCTTCTTCTTTAGCAGCCATTATGCTTACAAAGTCTTTTAGATCTTTAAACCTTATAAATAATATAGACTTCTTTTCTGTAAAAAAAAAAAAATTATGTTAAAGATTTATATATATTTTCATCTTTTTGTCAAAGTAACATTTGTTGATTTAATCAATACCAAATCAGATTGCAAAATTATTTACTGATCAAACATTACTAAAATAATGCTCATAAGATCCTCTATCTGTTTAAGATATGACTCTTACACCACATATTACGTTTCATCTAATTTAAAAACATGAGTCATTTTTTTGAGTGACTGAGTGAGGGAGTGAGTGAGACATCTTAACCTCACATATTAAATAAATTCAAGTACTAGTTCTCTACAATATTTCTTTTTTACACGAAATTAATTGACATTTAAGTAGCATCATATATCATAGAGACTCATTATACGCGCCAACATTTCCAATTTAATTTCAGCTGACTCTAGTCATTATGATTTCCTACACTTGTCAGAGCAATATTACACCTTCGATAAAATTTTGCTTGCTTGACTATTTTGAAAATCAATGAGGAATATCGTATGGTTTACAATAAATAACATTGTAAGGATCATAAATAAAAATCAGAAATAAAAATTGGGATTTCTCAAGGAAACTTTGGAACATGAACAATCTTAACATATTGATGAATCAAGCAACTTGATCATTTCTGATGTAATATAAATTGTGCAATGCTATTCGATCAATGTGAAGTTAACGTGGTCGATTACAATTGTATATTTCCGTTAATTAGAAATCAATTAAGCGAAATGATCAAGAGATTGATCTTATTGATTATGCAGAAAAGTAATACCTTCTTTTTGGATCTCCGATATATAAATGTTCCAGCGAAATTACTTATTGGATGATAGTGGTTTGTCTATAGCCTTATGAATATGATCCTTTTATTGTCAATTACGTTGCACCGTACAATTGTCCGACATAAATATATCTGGTGTATGCACATTCTAGTAAATTACAGAACACGTAACGGTGAATACCCGATTTCCTTCTGTCTGACACAAGGTCTGTAGATAAACAACTGGAGGGGGAAAGGAAGGTTTTCCCCATAAGCCTAGTTTACATCATGCACTTGATACGCGTATCAAGTAGTGTATTTGAGTTGATCAGCCAATAGCTGAATAAATGTACTAGTTATTTACTATTTAATACGTGTATCAAGTCCACGATGTAAACGTAGCCATTACCTGGGGCTCGACTCTCCCACTCGTAAGAGAAACGTATGCGCAAACTCAGAATTACGAGCGCTTATATTTGAAAAGCTATTCTCGAATCCTACATAAGTATACGCATTGAAACATATACAGGGTTGGGCAAAAGTCCGGAAACGGTCAAATATCTTGAAAAGGATCAACTATAGCGAAAAATATGTAAGTAGCAAAGTTGTAGGGCTTAATAAAATGTACCTAATGATGGCTAAAAATTTGACTTTGGGTGGAGGACGAAGATCATATGAAGGTCAAATTGAATTTTTTAAATGGAACTGCCTACTTTTTATTGCATATTCTTGTAGCTTATCTCAAGAGCTTTCCAAAACACTATAATAAAGTATTTTTTTATGAAGTATTTTCCGAGTTATAAAGCTTGAAATAATTTCTTAATTTTACATAAACTGTAAAATATCTCGTAAAATATTTACTTTTCGATGACCTTACCTCAATACTTTTATGCACAGAATAATGAGAGGAACCAATTGGTGTCAAGAAAACACATAGTTGTTTTTAAGAAAAAATATGCAATTTGTAACTAACAATTACATATTTTTTCTTAAAAACAACTATGTGTTTTCTTTACACCAATTGATTCCTCTCATTATTCTGTGCATAAAAGTATTGAGGTAAGGTCATCGAAAAGTAAATATTTTACGAGATATTTTACAGTTTATGTAAAATTAAGAAATTATTTCAAGCTTTATAACTCGGAAAATACTTAATAAAAAATACTTTATTATAGTGTTTTGGAAAGCTCTTGAGATAAGCTACAAGAATATGCAATAAAAAGTAGGCAGTTCCATTTAAAAAATTCAATTTGACCTTCATATGATCTTCGTCCTCCACCCAAAGTCAAATTTTTAGCCATCATTAGGTACATTTTATTAAGCCCTACAACTTTGCTACTTACATATTTTTCGCTATAGTTGATCCTTTTCAAGATATTTGACCGTTTCTGGACTTTTGCCCAACCCTGTATGCAAATTTTCGTATGCAATGTTGCGAGTGGTCTTACGTATTCGCATCCTGATTACGAGTACGTTCTCTTCTTGCTGCATCAATTTTTTTTGTTCACTACACTATTAGTACCTTTTAGATTTGTTGGTTTTTATACATCAGGATAAACTAGTGTTCTTCTTAATAAAAAGTACAAAATGCAAGAAGAAAATAGAAAGTATTTATTGTTTTATAATTTTCGATTGTATATATATATATATATACATATGTATGTATATAATCTACATATATAATATATAAAATGTACATATAAAATGAGGCACAGAATATATCGCGTACTTTCAAGGATTTGAAATTGTTTCGAATTGCACTTCTTCACGATATAATACAGATACATTGTAATACTTTAAAAAAATATAGTACAATTTTCACTTACTTAATATAAAACTATTTTCTTACTTATGCGCCAAAACAGATGTCCTTAAAAATAAATATACAATGTAAGTTTTCTTTAAAATTGTTATATTTATAACGCAATATGTTACTATCTCTTGATATAAATTTGATTTTAACTAATAATATAAATTTTAACTAATTTTAATAATTGTTTATAATAACATATTTAATATAAATCATAAAAGTTGAAAGTTTCACTATTTATTTCACTATGTATCTCAGCATAAATCTGTATACCAAAGATTTACTATAAAGTTTAAAATTTATTAATTTGCCTAATAAGTGTAGCATATATTTCTATAAAAATCGTGGCTCACTGTTACATGAGCTGTTGTACCATTTTTCTAATTTTTTGTATTAGTTATTTACATTACACTTATATGTTAAGAATTCATATTCTTGATTTATCTGTGTAAACTGGAATATACATATTTCATACAGGCATCGGCTAAGTTACCAATCATCATATCAATTGCTTCAAAAACTGCAATGATAATCCTCTTCAAAATCTTGTTGCCGGAAACATTTTGCGTGCAATAGCTTAAACTCATGCCCCACTCCTTCAAATTCGCTTTACAATACTGCCAAACCAAAGTAATAATTTGGAGTAAAAAATCATCCATATCTTTGGAACGTTTCATTAACCTTACAGCGATTTCAAACAGCTTCTTCAAATAATCTTCATTAATATTCATAGAACTCATTTCTCTTATTAGCGGTTCAAAGTCAGGCACTGTCGGTAGCTTGGTGATTTCAGGACAGTCATCGCTTACATAGAATTTCGATAGTAAATCACAAAGTACTTTTAGTAATTGCTCAGCGGTAGAATCATTAGCACAGTTTCGTGAACCAGATGAACTATTTTGGACGGATTTTTCCATAAATATGCCCAGCCTTATAAGACGAGTAACATATTCGATAGGATCTAACAATAAGATACCATTGACTCTTAGTCTACCATGTTCGCACGACCATACAATATTACTTGAAATTGTGTTTAATTTTTTTGAAGTTTTATCTATTGCCTGATCTCTCTTACTGGTTTCAGACTGATTAGATATTAGTTCTTCACGATTGTTTATTAGGCGTATCTCTTCTGCATTCTCGGACATTTTACACGTATTATTTTTGGCAGCTTTTCTCACAGCGCGATTATAATTTTTATGGAGACGTTTAATGCTCAAACTCTCTTTGTAATCGTTCATAACTTTACCTTGGGTACTCTCGATGATGTCACTGGCGAACTGAACCTTTATTACGCAGCCACAGAAAAACATGAGATGTGTCGCCAAATTTAATGCGTCTCCAACACTGACCGTTTTCTCTGATATATATTTGTCTATCATATTGTAACCCTGATATATCACACCCACGCCATTGATGATTATGTTGCCACCTTGTACAGTATTAAATACCACTCTTGCGACGGTGTTTACTGTCATACCACGTGCAGCAACATTAGAAATAATCACTGATCCTCCAGTAACTCCTAAACCAAGTGCAGTACCCGCTATACCGAGGTAATTTGAAAATGCTACTTTGTCCAAAATATGAATTGATTCTTCGTGGGCATAGCGGTCTATTAATTGCTGAGAGTTTCGGCCAAGTGACCAAGCACCAGACACACCAGCGACAGCAAGACCTAACATGTGCAATAAAATGTATTGTAAAATATAATGTTTATTATGATCAAACTCTCATTAATTAATTACATTAATGTTAATTATTATCTTGTGTAATACACAAAATGATAAATTAAGATTTATATATTATTGATATTTAATATAATAAATTGATTTTTCACCAATTGTATGTTGAGAAGTAATTTACCTGACACGATAACAACTGGTGCAAGAGGTGTGAACAGAGATGCG